>JAGFMF010011405.1:2921613-2986340 GCA_019455555.1 Galemys pyrenaicus | reverse complement strand
CCTCCCTGGCCGGCAGCAGGGATCGAACTCGTGCTGCAGTGGCTGCGGTTTGCTTCATAGTGCATTGCTTAACCCACTGCGCCACCAGGGAGGCCCCATGTGCATTTTTGGCCTCTGCTGCTGCCAGTGGGCAGGTTTCAGCTCTGCAGTCTGCCCAGGTCTGGGCAATAGGGGTCACTTGAAAGACCCAGGCATCTGGGAGGTTGCAGGTTGGAAGTGGGTTTCTGAGGGCAAACCAACGTGATCCCAGGGGTCCAGACTGACCTCCAGCAAGTGCAGTCTGACCCCCACTCTTGCCCAACACTGATTATCCGTTGTATCGTGTCGCCTCGTGACCGTCCCAGGTGTGGACTCTACAAGTGGGCTGTCCCCTGCCCTGCAGATTCGCCCAAGTCAGAGCAGGGCTGCCCACCCTGTGCCACCCACCTGCACAGCCAGGTGTTCACCGGGGCGCTGTGCTCAGGATGGGGAACCCAGCTGTAGGGCTCAGACACAAGTCTCTCCAGGGGTTGCAGCCCAGCACCTGCCAGCTCGCGCCTCCCATCTCCACACCACCCGGCCCAGAGGTGCCACCATCCTCCAAGGCCCAGGGCACTTGGAGTCCATGCCACATGTACAGCTCGGCATCCGTCAGTGCCCAAGCTAAAGCCAACGCGGGGTGTTGCAGCCTGTGCACTCAGTAGCTACAGACAACCGGAGGTGACTGCACGACCTGCAGGTCACCCTCTGCCAGGCCCCACGTGGAAATGTGCACCTCCATCCCTGCTGGTACGAGCTCACGTTCCTCTCGAAAGCGTGGGTGGACGTGCCTGCCCTGCAGAGCTTTTGTGAAGATCCTACGTCTGTTTGTTAAGTATTTGTTAGACACCTATTTGGATCCCTACCCCAGCATGTAGTAAACACTCAGCTGCACTCGCTTTAAGGAAGTCCGCCTTACACAAAGCCATTTCAAAACTGAAAAATGCACAGGTACAAATACTCTCCTGTCTTCTTCAGTCCTTAAACCTTCCTAGGCTATTCATGATGAGTAAAACTCAGATTTCCATGTGCCCAAACTAGGAGTGTGCTCATGACGGGGCGCTGACCGTCAGTCATTTGGCATATTGGCTCATCTGTCTCAGCAGAGACCACCGGGCACAGCCATGCCTGCGTGTCACACGTCGTTGCCCCAGTAGCACCTCATGCATGTCTGTTGGACGCCGGGGTGAGCTCTTTGTGGGCATCTTCCTGCTGCCGCCCGACCTTCAGCGCCCGGGGTGCACCGCTGACACACCAGCAAGCTGTCCACTTTGCACTCAGCGCCCCTCTAATTCAGCTACTTTCGCTCACAGAGGCAGCAGGCAGCCTGGGCTTTGGAGTCTGAGGACCAGAGTGTAGTCTGCTCCTGGCTGGCTGTGAGCACTGAACAGGCTGCTGGTGTCTCGGAGCCAGAGTCTTTCCATCTGAAACCCGCTATGTAGACTTCAAGGTACTCACGTGCCTCTGTGTGACAGAGCTGTGATGGGTCATCACCAGCGATTATACCCCCGCCCCATCTCTGAAAAATTAAAGGTTCTTCTTGTATCATCAAGCATTTTATTAGCAAACCCAAACAAACCAAACGTTTTCCTGGTAACTCAGCCATCTGTCGACAATAAAGGAAACTGAGGCACAGCTTGCCAACCTAGTTGACAGCCTCCTGCAGATGAGTTTCGTTATCCCAGCCTGGAGCAGGGGTACTGGCGCCTCTTGCTCCCACCTCTGTCTTGTCTCAGAAGTCGTTTCAGTTCATTTGTCGCCCTAATTGTCATTTCTGAAGACCCAAGAAATAGCGCTCTGTCATGTGGCTACCCGTCTTCCCAGATTTATCGTCGTGGTGTCCAGCCTCTAGCAGCGTCTGGAGTCCAGTTTGCACCTTTGCTCTCCCTGTCCAACCCACCCCCAGTCAGCGGTCGGTTGGGCTGGGATAGGGATGGGGCTCCTGTCAGCTCACCAGCAGCCCTCTGCTACCTAGCTGTACCCTCCCTCTCCAGGATGGGGTGCCCCAGGGGGGGTTGTGGAAGAAGTGAACGTGAGATTCACACATTTGAAGGTGTGGGGGCATGGAATGGGAAGGTAGCAGTTTTACTGCTTCTCGAATGTCTTCCAGCTCCTCGAGTTATCTTCTGCTTTAGAAGAGTCTGACCCTGCTACAGGGGGTCAGACACAAGTGGGCTCTACAGCTCTTGCCTGCTCATCTAAAGCCCTCCTCTGAAGAGGTTTGCAGAAACCTACCTCCACCCTCCCCTGCATCCTCCCGGGCCTCCATCTCTGCCTCTGGGGGACCTGGCAGTGTGGTAGGAAGGGTGTACCCCGGCCCCATGTCCTGCAAGCCCAGCCTCTCACCTCTACCCCCAAAGTAGAAGTGGGCCTTTCACGCAGAAGCCAACTGGGCAAGGGGACCCTCATTAAGTTGCTTAGCACACTGAGCGAGAGGCTATTATGTGCTGCTTCCGGTTCGGCACAGACCTGCCTGACCGTGTCTATTGTAAGAGCACCCACGGGACTTGATAGTCTGATGAAGACCACCCTAAGGCCCTCTTTACCCCCAACCCCATATATCAGGGTTCAGTCTGAAGCCAGCTACAAACCCAGCCCAGGCACACATGCTCTTCTTGGTGTCCAGAAGCTACCCCCTCCTCCATGAGGCCTTCCCCACCTCTCCCAGGCTGACTGAGGGGCTCCTCTGTTTGCTATGAACTCCGCCCCTGCGTCACTGACGATTTTGCTTATTTGCTTGGGTTTCTCCACAAGACTCTGCAGGTCAAGTATGTAGAGACCTCTTTTTAATGTACCCCAAAGGTCAGTGCGATTCATTGCACATATTAGCCTCCCAACAATGCTTGTTGGATGAATAGCATTTAAGAGCATAGAAAGCGGGAGTGGTAGGTTTGGTTTTGGAGACACCTGTTTTGGAGTTCTGTTCAGAACATCAGTATTAAGAAGATGGGAAATACAACGGCCTGGGATTTGCTTGAGCTATAACGTCTGTGTCACAGAGCTGTCCTCTGTATCACAGACTATGGCACTTCTACTGAATAAAACTGTGTGCCCAGAATGTTCTTCTAACACTGCTGTTGCACCTCCATGGGCTCCATGTTGCTGTCGGCACTTAAGAGCATGGGCCAGTTACAAAAGTTGTAGGGGTCCCACTGGCTGTTTTGTGATTCTGGAGCACATTTGGAGATTGCCCCAGGATGGCAGTGGGTCTGGGTGTGTAATGTTTCAGGACTGTAAGTGCTTAAGTCAGGGAGGGAGAGGACTCAGGGAATGTGACGGCTGTCTTGAATAATTTGAGGTGCTGTCATATAGAAGACAACAAAGATTAGACTCTTCTGAAAGGCCCCAAGGGCATGACCATCTATGTAAGACCAATTATTAATTTATTCAACAAATATTTATGAAACACCTGCTGCAAGGTAGGCCCTATTCTTAGCAGCATGATACAGGAATGAAACATAAAAATCCTCGCCTTCATGGAGTTTACCTTCTCGTGAGTGGAGACAATACAAAAATAAAGTAAATGTAATGGGAATAAGTTTCTTGAACCCCCAAAATAAACTCCTTGGGGCCTATTCTGGTTCAAGGATATTGTAGGTACTTAGAATCTGTTTTCAATGACTGATGAAACCAAGTGATCTTTTTGTTCTTCTAACCACACACACCCCCAATTTTATAAATCTAAGGCTAGTTAAGATGAGTGATCTCTCTTGATTCTAATACCTCTTGACCACATAAGACCCTACCCCTCAGTCTAAGAAGAGACAAGGTAGATGCAGTGGCCGTTTCTCTGAAAGGCACCAAAAGCCAGTATTTCAAAAATGGGTGAACGGCAGGTGGGAGTTTGGGGGTGGTCACCTTGTCCCAAGATCACAGTGATACTGAGGCTAAAGAAAGAGGGTCAGAGCGTGAGCAGTCTGGTGGAAGGACCAATGAGAGTGAGTCAAGAGGAGAGCAAACAGGGGTTGGAGATAGACCTTGATGAGGAAAGGAGCAGGAGGAGGAGACCAAGGGGAACCCCTATCTTGAGACCCAAATGCCAGCCTCACTCTCCCCCTGCCCTCTGCTGCCATCATCATCCTTCTGCAGAGGACCAGTTACCACATCAAGCTTCCAGCCACACAGTTCACGTTAATAGGCAAGACCTGGCCCCGCTCTGGAGAGCAGGGAGGAGGGGTAGGTGGGCTGTACCCTCAGCCCAGCCCACTCTGGAGCCTCTGCCTCCAACTACCACCTGGGACCAGCTGCCCACAGGGGACAGTGTTCTGCTGCTGTGAGCCCTGGTTCTCTCCTGTCAGAGTCTTCCTGAGCTGCTCAGGGCGCTGGAGAAAGCCTGCAGGTGTAGAGCAGATGCAACTGAAGCAGAATCTAGGGCTCCAGATGTCTCAATTCCCATAATGCTGCTCTGCATTTTTAGGGCCGCTTATGCCTTTCAATGTTTTCACATCTATTGATAGCTTCCTGATGCAGAAGTGAGAACATGGACCTAGGAACTTAAAGTTCTGGGATTGTGGCATTTCATTTGATTGCCAGTACTTCCATGAGATGGATAAAACAGGAATTATCTCCTAATCTGCAAGGAGGAAATGGAATCACAGCAGGCTCATTTCTCTGTATTTCTGCCTGTAACTATATATGCTGTAACTACAGCTGTATTATCTGTGCCATTGCTAGTATTATACTTATTTGCTGTAACTAGCTACTTCTAGAACCAGAAGAGCATATCACAGTGAAAAAGTCCTAGACGTTTAGTCAAGAGTCCTGGATTCAAATTTCAGCTCTCTACTGCCATGTGACTTGGAATACACTAAATACACTAATGTTTCAGTTAACTGTTTGTTACTATCTAGAAAATAAATAGGTAGACTGGAAAAAGAAAACATAGGTGACATCTATATTGGTGACATCTTTGGTTCCATTGGTTCTGGCTG
Organism: Galemys pyrenaicus; assembly: GCA_019455555.1. NCBI lineage: Eukaryota > Metazoa > Chordata > Mammalia > Eulipotyphla > Talpidae > Galemys > Galemys pyrenaicus. Next base: position 2,981,391 of record JAGFMF010011405.1, on the reverse strand, counting down.
TGCCAACGCAGACATGGCTAATCGATCCATCACAGCACACTGCGGCCCTGAGCAGCCCCAGGGTCCTCTGTGCTGGGCACCCAGGAGCCAGCAGCCACTGCTGAAAGTCAGTTAGCACATGAAATTGCTTGCCATCCCTCAGCTAGGTCTCCAAGTTCTTTTCTGGTCTGACATTCTGGGCACAGAAACCTGGTCTCCTCCCTTCCAGCTCATGCTCTTTTCCAGCATGTCAGCCTAGAACATTCCTTTTCATATATATCATTTTAAAAAGCAGTGGACTGGGAATAAAATCTGGGTTCAGGCCCCTTCTCCCCCGATCAGCTTAGCGTCTTTCTATTTAACTAGAGTGGAGCAGCACCTGCCTCACATGGAAGCCACAAGAGATGAAGGGGTGACGCTGTAGAGTGCTGGACAGAACACTCACTGCTCCGAGGCTGGGTGAGCACACGCTCGATGCCCAGTACTGTCCTGACACATAGGGTACAGCCTTGTTCCTACTCACCAGCCCAGGAGCTGGAGCCCTAGCCCCAACGGGCAGACTCCTGGTCGGGAGCAGATGCACCCTGATTGGGGGTCACATACCCCTGGGCATGGGGTTCAAGCTGACAGGTTTGTCCGACATTTGACATTGTCTTCTTTGGTCTCTCTGCTCATCGACTCCCCTGTTTTTTGGTTATTACTTATCAGTAAAGTTATGTTAAAGAGACAGAAGCCAAGAGTCGCCACTGGCAATGACGCTGGCAGGAGTCGCTGCAGCAGTCAAGGCAGAAGGAAGCGGTCTCTGACAGGGCTGTCCCGTTGCCCTCACTGTTCCTCCCAGGGCCAGCACACAGCTAGAAGTCTGCCTCACCAGCCCACACCCTGCCCTGCAGCCTTCCGCTTTCCATTACCCAAGCTCTGCGTAATGTCATCCTTAAAGCACTTGGCACTTCTTGGAAAAAGCCACGCTGTGAATTCAGACATTTGGTATAAGGCACTCTTACCTAGTCTCTCATACCCTCCATGCTTTACAATTCTTACAGCTTTATTCTTTTTTTCTTCTTCTTCTTTTTTAAGAGTTCTCACAGCCTTATTCTGTTCCATCCTCTATGCCTGTCTCTAATTCCCAGCTGGTCCCCCAGACAGGCAAACTACCAGGTTTGATTAAGACACTGTACTTGGTCAACCTGCCCAAAAAGAGGGTGAATTACAAGTCTCCCTCAAAGGGACTGTTTGAAAAGATTTAGTGTTGAGGCTTGCCTCATTTGTACATTTGTTCTACTCTGTCTTGCAAATGCAAGAACCCCTGGGGAGTTTCTATATCTTCAGAGATTAGATCTCTTTTAAATATATCAAAAATCAACTTTTTAGAAAATGCATCTGGTCTGTCCTGATTCTAAAATTCCTCAGATTATTAACCTTTGCACTATCTCTGTGGAATGTGCACAGAATGTAAGTGACTGTTCAAAGGAGAGATAGACACACCCAGGCACTGACCTCTGCTCCCCACTTGGCAAATGCTCTGGTGTGGAGTTGGAAGCACTCTGTCTGTGTCTCTGTTGGTTGAGACCCAGGACCCAGAACCCTGAGACCATACTGGAAATGGCTCCATTTGGATTTATTCTTTCTGGCAAGATTGCCTCCACCCCTCCATCCCTCTCCCCACTTTCTGCAAAAAGGAGGCTTGGAGAGTGCTTTCCAACTGCCCTTCTTTGCCTCTTCAAGGAGAATGTCTTCACCCTACACATCATCTGCTATTGGGTTGAATAGAAAAGCAAGGGAAGCATATTCCCTCCTTTATTGCTCGTGACGCAGACAAGAGTTGATTCACGCTTTCATTATGAGTCATGATCTGGAAGGATTCAGGTAATGCAACCTGAATCCTCATCAGGATGGTGCTTCCTGCTCTTCCATCTCCCAGGTTTCAATACTGGCGTTGGCTAACTTCCCAGCATTCCCTTCATTCAGAAAGGAGTTGTTTTAGAGTTTTGGACTTTGCAAACAAAGAATTTTTTCCTCAAGATGTCATCACTGTTCTATTCTAGTTATAGATGATAACTCTTGGACTCACTTTTTTTCTCTCTCTCTTGGGGTAACTCCATTTTTCTAAGGATCTAAAGAAAATTCCACTGAAGTATGTTCTGTCTAGATATTATCTGGAGAAAGTAAACCCCTATAGTTAAACTCTTTCAGGGAACTTGTAGGGACCTCAAAATTGGCCTAATTAATGTTTTGCATCATAATATACCTGTTTTCATTGTAGACCTAATTAGTGTCTTTAAAAATAATTCTTCAGGTGAGAGATGTTAATGGCTTCTCATCCTGCCCTGCTGAGCAGAGCCAGAGAGCTTGATAGTTTTAGGCCAAATAAAAGGAAGTAGTACTTTACGCTGTAGGTAGTAAATGTGTGAAAATCAGTACTCCAAAAGACAGTATGGGCTGAAATATAAATAGATTCCAGGAATGAACCTTTAGAGAGTTGTTGATGACAGCTATAGATTGATTATTAAAAGAAAGTTAGGGCACTGTTCCTAAATGTTTAAAGTTAACATTACAGATGAGTCTTCCATAATCTCCAGTGACCCTCTGGGATGCACGGATTTAGCGTAAGGTGGGGTGAATGCTGGTCTGACCTACTGAGGTGCTTAAATTCTCCTGCACCACTCTTTTAAGCCAATTTAACCAGTTCAAAGTCTATTTTTTTAATGTTCTGATCTCTTTCAAATAGTCCCTTCTTCAGAATAATTTAGAATGGCCCCTTTTATGAAATTATTTGGAAACCTAGAGAGTACACAGCCCAACCATAAGACAGGAACCTTGAATTCCAACCCAACCATTGCAACCAATTGCTGGGCCCTAGGTGTCCCTACACCCCTTCTGCCTCAATTTCGAAATTGCAACCTACAAAGAAAGGAGTAAATCCCCTCTGAGGAACCTCTAGTGGGGAAGAGTCTATGAATCTACAGTTAACCATGATATGTTCACTCCTTTAGGGGCTGCCTTGAGTAAAAGAATAGCAGGGTAAGGAAAGTACTTTGTTTTATTTTTCAAAAAGAATAAAATAGAGAATTTCTCCCTTCTGGCAGGAAGTGAACATTTTAGGGAAAGTGTGAAGAAACCCCTGTCAGCATCAGAAAATTCCCTCTAACTTCCTTTCCTTTGAACCTGACAGAGGAAGTGAGTGATAACAGTGGGAAGAGTATATGAGAGCCAGTGCATCTGAGTTCAGGTGTGGCTCAGTCTCCAGGGCAAGTCCCGTCTAAGTAAAATGGAGTTAATAACATTTTATATATATATATATATATGTATAATAACATTCCTAACTACATGTGGGTTTTCATGTAGACAAAAATGACATTAGTGGCAGAAGTGTCTTGTCCAGTTTCTGGAATAGAGTAAGTGCTCAATAAATAACAAAGTTTAGAGAAAGGAGACAAGTTCTGAAGCAGCATAAATATAATGGCAAGCTTCTGGTGAGTGGCTATGAGAGAAGACATAGTGTGGCCAGAGATGCAGCCAGGGAAAGTTTGCAGCCTGGTGTCCGGAGCTGTGCAAAGACCCACTCAAAATAGATATTAGAGTGAGCTTTGAAAGACATTCCTGTCTTATATAAGCCCTAGTACTCCATATTTTATCTCCAGTGCTTTTTTGTTTAAGGTTGTTCAACTTTGCAGATGAACATTGTTTAAAAGTTATATATGTGTACACATATATTAATTTATCTTTGGAAATAACGATTATACCTATAGAGTTTGGGGAAAGATCCCATGTGAAGCTGACATCTTGTAGTCTGGTTCACATTACTGTCACCTGCTGGCAGAGTATGTAAATTGCAGGTTCTTTTGTTTTAAGAAATTGTACCTCTAATAGACATCTTGGGGAAAGTGTAATTATAAACCTAAAATTATATAATAACACAAACCTTTCTGTCTTCTGAGAGTGCTCAAGACGAGCTCATGAGGAAACCCAGAGGGAACCTTAGTAAGTATAGGTTAGCACTGGTTCCTTATACAGAAAGTGATGGGAAAAATTCTGGTGTCCAGACTCTAGAAGAAATCCAGTTCTCAAAGACCCTCTCAAAGAGGGTCAATGTTCCATCCCAGTGCTATCAGCAGAGCCCCTTGTCCTGCCACGATCTTCCTAGATTAATAAACAGTCCATATCCTTCCTCATAATGGAAATGCCAGTTCTCCAGCAAGTTCCCCGCTTTGCTGATTCCCTTTGCCTGGCCTCAGAGATTGTTCCCATATCCCAGAAGGCACAAATAGGACAGAGTTACCCTAAAGACTGTTCTTACAGCTTCCATCATGATTCATCTTGGGAAACCCATGGATATTCTGAAGCATTATTACAACTTGGTGTTGTAATACTGTAATTACTAAGTTGGTGTAATAATATTTTTGGACAATGAGCAACAAAGCTGACCTTACTGACTCACATAGTTGCTGTAGTATGTGTCTGTATATATGTAGTGGTCCCTTCATGGAAAACATCTGGAAGCAAGTAGCTTTTGAACTTGATGCTTTCATGATAACCTGAGAGTCTTTGTCTCTTTAGATGGAACAGTTTGGCAAAGGGTGACAACTGTTAAGTGTACAATCCTGCTTTTGAGGGCTGGGAAAATTCTCCCACTCTTTGCGCCTATGTGAAGGAGCTGAGAAAGGGAAAGCCCTTTGTAATGACAGCTAACATCCACCAGCCACTTACATGTGTACCCCCATTTCATGCACTTTGCAGAAATCTCATTTAATTCTCAGCAGTTACTCTATAAAGATAAATGTGGTGTTATCCCCGTTTTACAGATGAGGGGGTTGCAACATAAAAATTAAATGACTTGCACATGGTCATTTAGTGCCACATTTTGAACTTGGGCACCATCAGTTATCTGCAGTGTGTCATATTCCTCACATGCTGAGTGTTGGGGGAGAGGAGAGGTTTGGAACCACTCTTCTATGTAACAGAAGCCAAACAGCTTCCAGTTATTTTTGTGAATGGCTTAACCCCTGTGTTTGAAAATAGTAACGATATCGCTGAACATATATTCCTCTTATTATGTCTTATGTAATAACGATGGCTAATGTGTGCCCAGTCTTTGGGGCCCATAGCGACATCTGCTAACAAATTTTTAAAAATGAAAAACCTGTACTTAGGTGAGCTTTTATGGTCTCCCTGGCTTTCGGTTTGAGATCGAAGAAGGAGAGTGAGGTGTGTCTGTCCTGTCACTGCAATGTAAGACCTTAGTCTGCGTCCCGCTGAACAGCTCCTCTAAGGGGGCAGGGCTTTGCAAGGCACATCTGTTGAGACAGCTGCACCGCTGCGGCCGCAAGCTCAGCCCCTGCTCTCATGCAGAGCCATGTGACCTTGCTTTCTCTTTGACAAAGCACACGTGACTTTGGAGGTTTCCAATTAGACTTCTTCAATGCCCTGAGAGATCCTGCAGCTTACTCTGAACCTCAGTAATGTGGCATCTCATGTGATTTAAACTTGTCCCCATTCTTCCTTACATCGAGTCCAAATCTGCCCAATTTCCCTCTCTCCACGTCCCAGTTCTGTCCACAAGAGTCCCCCAATAAGTTTTCTGACAGGTCCAGTGGCTGTTGCACGGCTGCTTGTCCCTCAGGCCCCCTCAGCCTCCTGCTGTCCCCTCGTCTTCCTCTGCCTGTACTTGCCTACAGGTAGGTTTCAGGATGTGGGCTCAGAGACTCAGGAAGAATGGCCCCCGTGCCTGTCACCCTCCTCCTTCACGCCGCTTGCAGTCCCCTGCGTTGCATCCCTCCTGAATCAAGGCATCCATGACCGGGGTTGGCGTGGGGCTTGCCAGCATGGTGCTCCTGGCACAGCATGTCCACTCACCTCCAGCCACTTCCCACACTCAGTCACAGCACTTCGAGCAGAGAAAACTGACTTGGTGCTGTTTGGGCTCAGCCAAGTCCCTCCTTGCTGGAGGATCCAGTTACATTGATGGGAATCTTCTTGTTCTCCGGGAAACCCTCCACAACATGATCTGGTGGAGTGGCTTCATGCCCAGAGCAGTCTGGCCCTGCCTGCTGCATGGGCGTCCACCGCCCTTGGGGCTCCTGGCATTGCCCCACCCCCGCACCCCACCCCACCCAGCTGCCTTGTTTCTGTGAAGCCTCTGGCTCAGGAGACAGGTGGTGGAACGAGTGCTCCTCCCAGGGCCCACCCTTGTGGTCACTTTGACACCGCCAGGCAGGTCTGGTGCTTCTGAGTTCCTGGTGTGTAATCTGCATGCAGAGACTCAATGTAGAGGAAAGAACACAGCGCTGGGAGTCAGGGAAGCTGGGGCTGAGGCCTCCTTCTGCCATTTAGATAGCTATGTTACCTTGGGAGAGCCACCCGCCCTGCCTGTGCTCTGGTTTCTTCATCCTGACTGGAGGGGGGGGATGGGGGGGTTAATGCCCGTTCTCAGGTTTCTCAGCACAGCACTGCAGACGTTTGGGGCTGGGTAAGTCTTGTTGTGGGCACTGTGCTGGGCATTGCAGGATGCATAGCGGCACCGCAGGCCTCTGTGCACCAGCTGCCGTCGCACCTCCCTGCTGTGACAACCCAAGCGTGGCCATACATTGCTGAGTGCCCCCGAGGGAGGGGACACCAACTTGCCCCTAGTTGAGAACACTTCACAGGCTTTTCTCAGGGTTGTCAGGTCACATGAAATAACAAGGCGTGCAAACCCTGGCCATCCCAGCTGCCACCATCATCCTTTAGCCTGTGGGTCCTCTCTGATTTGACTGTAGAGATGTAAGATCACAAAGAAGCGGCAGGTCCTCTACCAGGTCCCCATACGTGACCCAGCAAGTAACTTGGTTTGTCCCTGGCTTTCCTTCAGCCAATTCAAGTGATCTCTTCCCCTTAACATTACATATCTGTTGTATGTGAAGAGTCAGAAAGATGTGGGCCTCTGTGGTGGTGCAGGGGTAAAGTCTCTATCACTGTCACACTATCAGCCCTGCAGCCTGAGTTCAATCCCCAGCCAGGAAGGGGACCCACATGCTGCAGCAGACCTCTCCTGTCTTATCCACTGCTCCCCTCAGCAGTGTCTTTCAGTCCATCTGCCTATTCCGCTCCCCACTCTGTCTCTGGTGAATCCTCTCACTGCCTGCACCTCTGGTGTACACCCCAGTTCTTCTATGCATAAATAAATAAATCTTTAAAAAATAGATGAGTAGCCGCTGTCAGGGATGGTTGCTTCTAGTGAGGGACATTTACACACAGAATTGAATGAAGGCAGAGCACCCATACCTAAGAACAGAAAGAGGTGCTTGGGTAGGAGAGAGGAAGTGCTTCATGGAGAGGGTGATGGTGGGGCTGGCTCTGAGAGTGGCCTAGGATTTCTGTAGGCAGATGCCAGCCAGCACACCCCAGCTGGTAGAAGTGGAGGGTGTGGCATGACCCAAGGCAGAGAAGCACAGGGGGCTAGATGAGAAGGCAGCAGGAGGTGACTTCACAGCCTGTTTATGAAGGCTCTGCCTGCCAGGTTTGCGGTGCCCTTACTTCATCAGCACTGGGGAGCCACTGCAGTTTCTGAGCTGCAGACAGCATGGTCAAAGCTCGCTATAACAGGTTCTTTGGCAGCAATGTCTGGAGTAGATGGGAGTGAGGAAAGGCCAGGTCAAGATGGCTGGCACCAGAAAGGGAGTGATGGTGGGAGTGGAGAGGAGGAGGTAAATGGGCATGCCGGGAGGCTTATCAAGGGGCAGGGGAAACAGGAAATGGAGGAGGCAGAAGTGACTAGCGTTTTGAATCTAGATCCCAAGAAAGAGGTTTCCATGCATAAAATAGAAGACAGGAGGAAGAACCAGGCATCAGGCACTTCGGGCACTGGAGAGGGGCCAGGAAGAAGCAGTAGATCTGTGGATTTTCCAAATACTCCACATTCATGAAACAGTCTCACACACTTCCTGTGGGAAAAAGCACATGAGTGTCTGCGTCATGCTCCGCTGGTTCAGTGAAGACGTGCTTCTCAACGCCACTTGTCATATTTTAGGGGCTATTTATGCAGCCCTAAAAAATAACATTCAGTGAAGAAAAGCTCAGCCTGGGGCCTAAGTCCCTGTGCAAAACTGCTTTTTATCAGCAGAAAGAATGAGAGTTTGGAATTAACTAAGTAAACAGCAGGAGCAGAATTTCATGCAGAGACTATGCCATATGCTGTATTTTCCTAATATTCTAACAGTACTCCCAGACTCTCAATCTATACACTCAGGAGCGCGCCCCCAGCGGGAGTGCCAAGCCCAAATTGGCACAACCAGGCCTCCTGCCACTGCTCACACCCCCAGGCAGGAACACAGCCGGAACACTTGAGTACTGCAGCGGGTATCCCCACATTTGTGTTCCCACAAAGGCTTCCGCCCATCCTCGGGACACCACAATCACACTCACATCTTGTCCTCTCCGCAGGTGACCCAAGGTTTGGCTTATTTTTCCTCTGACGAGCCCGGCTTCACCTCCCCCCTCATCCTTTTTATTATTTCATTCCAGCACTGTGTGCAGTTGAGGTCCTTAAGCACATCTAAGAAGGGGCCATCAAAGGGATGGCCCCCGGGACCCCCATCCGTCTTCTACCCCACCTACCGACTCAGTTGGCTAGCAGCCAAAGGGATGCACCTCGTGCCTGGCAGTCCCCCTCAGCTCCTCCCAGGGGAGAGGGAGGGAGTGCCCAAGGTCCAGGTCCCTGGCTCTGGCTGCTGGGAGTTGGGAGTGGGATCTGACTCTGAGCACTTCTCTGCTGTTGTCCAGTTGATGCTCAAAGAAGACGGCTCACGTGTGTAGCTTTTCCTAACTGATCCAACGTCCCATCACCCTCAGCCTAGTCAGCTCCCAGTCAGCTCTTATGATGGAAACCTGCCCAGGTGTTAACCCCTGGCTTTTTCTAAGGGGTGCGGGGGGAACAGAGGCGGGTGACTCAGTTGAGGTCACAGGGCACCTGTACACCTGTATATTGGCCAGTGCCCCATCGTCCCCTGCTTGGCCGGCCCCCTGGCACCTCATGACTTCCCTCCCTCCTGCTGCAGGGTTCCTCTGCTCCATTTCACTGCTCATTAGGCCCTTCCTGGAGGCAAAGAGGTGTAAAGTAAAGGAATACAATAAATGGATGAGTGATGAACAAATATGTTAAATAAATAGAGGTCTAAGTAGAGGAGGAATAAAAGGAAATAAAATGCGAAGAAGGTAAGTGTAGCTCCTGCTAATAGGACTAATGAGGGTATCCGTTTTTTTTTTTTTTTCTTGGCTTAACTCCTATTTCTCAGTTTTCACATATCCTTCATCATCTTAGCTTCATCTTAGGCTTTTAGTTTATATAATTTCTCCCTCCACCATAGGGAACCTTATGAGTGAGGCCAATGTCAGGCAAGTTTTTCTAAATGAAAAACTGCGTCTGACAGGATGACTCTACCTGTCACACCGGTGGTTTCTAAGAGCATCACGGGTCACGCTTTGCATGTCTGTGGCCCGTTTGCCCCGGCCCACCAGGCTGCACAGCGTGAGCTCAGTCCCACCTTCAGCCTGAGGTCCCTGTGCTGTCAGATCGTAGTGCAGCAGCATCCCTGGCTTCACCTCACACTGTGGCCATTCGGAACATTCGTAAACTGAATTTATCTTTCTCTTTCAGTCACCAAGTTTTCCTTTACCCCTGTCTGCTCAAACTGCCAATGCAATTTTAGGCAGCAGTTTCCATTCCTGTGATGAGTAATAATTTTAACGACCATTTATTGAGCACCTGATTTGGGTCTAACATTAACAATTTTTTTAAAGATTTTATTTATTTATGCATACAAGAGCTGGGGTACAGACCAGAGTCAGGAGAGGTGAGAGGATTCACCAGAGACAGAATGGGGAGCAGAACAGGCAAATCAACTGAAATACACTGCTGAGGGGAGCAGCGGGCGAGGCAGGAGAGGTCTGCTGCGCCATGTGGGTCCCCTCCCTGGCCGGGGATCGAACTCACACTGTTGTGCCATGGATGCGTCACAGTGTGGCGCTCAGCCCTCTGTGCCACCAGGGAGGCCTTATGTCTGACATTTTAAACAGAGCTATATGCACACACAGTAGGGCCCCAGAGGCCCCAGGTTGTAAAGGGGCCATGGAGATTCAAGAGGTTGGAGATCTGTAGAGCCCTAGGTCCTGGGCCTCTTGGTTGGAAAGTAACTTGCCATGGCAGGGAGGAGAGAGGCCGATGGGGGCAGTGCCCTGGGTCCCAGGTAAACCCCAAGCTCCCTGGTGGAATGGTGGTGTTTGGGCTGGTAACTGTTCTCTCTCATATCTTTATAGGTGATTTCATCCTATGTGAGCATCAGTCTGTTACTCTCAAATGACTTCCTCATATTGCTTGCATAGCTATGCACGAGGGGCTCCGGGAAGAGGAGCAGAGTCAACCATGACTCCTTCCTCTTCCTACGTACACTGAGGGTGTGTGTGCACCTCACGAGGTAATAGGAGTATTGGGGCCACTGTCTTATATGTGGCCCATTGTTGACTGAAACCATTATGTGACTGTATCTGCTCATAGCTTAGCCTTCCAGAGGAAGGACTTCAATAAAAACTACTCTTATCAAATCAGACTTTAATACTGATTAGCTCACCTTTGGGTTGTAGTGTGGGTCCCACTCATGGGAGACATGGGCTGTGTTCAGTGACCTATAGTGACTGTTGCAGTCCCTCCTCCATCCCAAGGGGATAAGTAGGTCCAAGGGCCAGTGAGGAAGATTCTGAGTTAGTTCCAATGTGCACCTAGATAAACAAAGTCAGGGAGCATTTGCTAACTTAGGTATGGGGAGGCGGTGATCAGAAGCTTTCCTGCCTGTCGGTCTTGCAGCTATAGGAAAATGACACTAAGTTAAGGACTGTCACAGCTCCCATGCAAACTGCTCCAGCGTATGCACACAGACTCTTCCCAGGTTGTGTAGGGGAGAGAACTGCAGTTGTGGGAGCTCCATGCGGAAGCCTTTCTGTGCCTTCAGTCTCAGCCACAGCTCAGAGACATTGAATCCAGTCTGAGGATACTGAAAAGCTTTCCTGGAAGAGGTGACAGTGATCTGACTCTCAAAGGATGAGTAGGCACTATCCAAGTAAGAAGGTTCAGTGATATTCCAGGAAAGTGGTGTGGAAACCCATGAGCCAGGCAATATGGAGTGTGCTAGAAACTGTGAGTGCCTGGTGTTGCTCTCATGTTAAGGTTCCAGGCAGCTCAGCACTTTTCTCCTGACTCCTTTTAGACCAGATACTCCCCCAGAAAACTCTGTCTAGGCATAGGCATGACACCCAATCACCTCCCATGCTCCACCGGCCACAGAGTTACCCAGGAATGACGTGTGACCCGAGCAGGCTGAACCTCACACTCCCCTGGGATTTCTGCGCCCCGGGGTGGAGGAGTTCAGCATGTTACTGGAGGAATGTTCTGGTCTGTGGAAAGCCCCTTTCTCAGGGGAGAGACTGCTGAGATCCCAGGAACCCCAGACTCTTCCTGTCAATGTGCTCTATAAAATCTGAGTTTTTTCAAGTTGGTTTGTGATATTTGAAAATGAAAAAGATCTGACCATTAGGCCATGCTAAGGAGTTGGGGTTTCATCCTCTGAGCAGTGAGGACCATTGACAGGTGTTACATTGGGGTCAGTCATGCATTTAGGGATGCATGACTTGACAGCATGGCAGAAGATGAACTAGAGACACAGGGTGGAGACAGGAACACCAATTAGGCGCTATTGCCGTTGTCCAGCAGAAAAGTGGCAAGGGCCTGACCTGAGGTAACCAAGTCAGAACTGAGAGGACAGACTCATCTGAGAAACACTGAGCTGGCTAAGGGCCCGTAGCACCAGATACAGACTGTGAGCTGTGTCTCTGACAAGGAGGCCAGAACCTGGGGTTCCTGACCTACTGCAGCTGGTCCAGTGGCTGGGAGGCCAGGGCTGGCTGTAAAGGTCAAGGCCTAGAGGTGGGCAGCTGGCAGAGGCAGCCAAGGACCATTCCCCCCATACAGCAAGTGCTGTCTGATGCACCACACTGTCATCTCATTGTGGGTGTGACAGGGTCTCTCTCTCTCTCTCTTTCTCTCTCACACACACATACCGCCCCTCTCTCTTGTTATCACTAAGAGGTTTCTTCTAAACATGTTTGTCTGATTTCCCACTTGCCTTGGGATGATGCCTGGTCAAAGCAGACCCTGCCTTCAGCAGCTTCTATATGTTCCTCCCAGGGCTCTTGTCCTGCCCATACTCCCCACTCCAAGGAGGGCCTTCCAGAGCTGTGAACAACCCTCTTGGGACTCCCACAGATGGCACAAGGACTGAGACCCCAGGAGAGAGAATGGAAGTGGGGAATGGCTTGAGAGGGGAAACTGGCATATTAAAGCACATTCTATATGCCAGAAATGTTCACTCAACTCTCACAATAATCCTGGTAGATACTTCGTCCACATTTCATAATTGAGAAAACCAAATTTCAAGAAGATAACATGCTACAACACCGAGCCACTAAGGGAGAGAATGAAGATTTGAACACAGATTGGTGGTGAGTCTCACCTTCAGAGATTCTTTTAGGCATTTGTGAGTGTGTTTTGGTTATCTCTGTTCCTGAGTCTATTAGATCCAAGACAGGAGTGGCTGATGGTGTGGAATGATAAATTTTAGAGACATACATAATTATCAAGCTGATGGTATTTTCCTTAAGTGTTATTTAGATGCAGATGGATTGGGCTTCTAAAGCAACCAAGACGAGGCACAACAGCGCTTGTTTCCCCACCTTTACCCATCTCACCTCACCTCCCCTTGCCTCACTTCACCTTTCCTCAGTCCAAGTCCAGCTACCACCACTGGTTGCTAGGAATGCAGACTTGGGTCTTGGGCACAGCCCCCTTCACCTGGTTTTTAGTTATAGCATCACAAATGCCCTCCAGCCCCAGCCATGCTTGTCTCTCCCTTAGGGGTGATTCCATTCTTTATCCTGGCGAGGCAAGAAGAATCCATCTCCTAATTCACGTCCAACTTCTCAAAAATGATGCTTCAGCAGAATTTCTGCACAGACCTGGGAATTCATCTGTGATTCAGCCAAGTAGTCAGAAATGCCAGGATGTACCAGAGATTTGTTCCACACATTTCAGGAGGATAGGCTCTGGGTATGCAGAAGGTATTTCATAGTGCCTGATAGGGAGTCATTGTGAGGGCTGAACATCCCCTGGGGAGGCCACCCCGTGAGCCCTAGAGTAGTGAAAATCTGTTAAGTTAACTTGCACAAGATGCTAAGGACAGCTGCTCATACACAACTCAGTGGGTGTACCACTCCAGCTCTTGTCCTTGGCCCAACTTAGAGGACTATGAATTCCTCAGGTTTTGGAGTTCTGAGGGCCAAAAAGACCTGTCTGGACTCATCTTTCTAGGTACTTGGGAACCCCAAAATCCCTGCTTAAACAGCCTCACATCTGCTTCCGGTTTCCATGTAAACCTCTTTCCTGGATGTGCTTCTTTGGAGGGCTGGACTCCACTGCCTTCCGAACCCAGGTATGATGTGACACCACGAAGACCACGGTGTCTACATCCAGGTGTGGTCAACTCCTTATGAGCCAGAGTGTCCATACCCAGGCATGGTCAGCCTCTGTGGACCATGATGTCCTAGGGGGCCTAGATGTCTATGGCCCCTCATGAACCCTCCACTCATGTGCTTAACTCTCATTGACCGTGTAAATGCTCCCCGCCACCATGGTCTAATACAGAACTCTGTGGAGTCAGAATTTTGAACTTGAGTCTAGTATTCCTGATGTGAAGATACGTATAGTTATGGTTGAATAATGGCACGTTTCATTAAGCTGTGTGTCTTTGAGCCAGTTGCTTAAATTCCCTGAGCGGTGGATATTCCATGTGCAAAATGAGGATAACCATGCTGACCTTATGACTGTTTGAGAATTTAAAAAGAGAGATCCTCATTTATTAGTGCTCACTGGTTTTATAACTATTTTGTTATTGAATCATCCACCATGTCCAAGTGTCCAGTATTTATCTTTGTCATTCTGATTTGCTTTACTACACATAATTCCTTGGAACTTCTGCCATTTTGCTGTAAATGGAAATATTTGTCTTTCCTTATATTTGAACAATATTTCACTGTATGGCTACACCATATCTTCTTGATCTAACCCTCTATCAATGGGCACCTAGAATGTTTCCATCCTGGTTATTGTAAATAATATTGCAATAGGCATTATAGAGCATATAATTTCCTGATGGTTTCATGATCTTTGGATAAATGTCCAAGAGTGGGACTGCTGGGTCATACACTACTTCTGTTTTTAGTTTTTTAAGGTCACTTTCCAAAATGGCTACATCAGTTTTCGTTCCCACCAACAGTATAATAGTTTCCTCTTTCTTCACATCCCCTCCAGCACTTGTTAGGATTTTCTTAATATGTGTTCTCACAGGTGTGAGGTCACCTCTTATTGTGGTTTTGATCTGCTTCTCCCTTATTAAAAGCAGTGATGAACATTTTTCCATGTATCTACTGGCCTTCTGGCTATCGACTTCGGTGAACTGTCTGTTTACATCTACTGCTCATTTGCTAATTGGATTGTGTTTTATTATTAAATTATATAAGTTTTTTGTATCTGATATTAACCCCTGTCCATGTGTAATGTGTAAACATTTTCTCCCATTCTCTGGTATGTCTTTTTTAATCTACTTGTGTTTTCTTTTGCTGTGTAAAAGCATTTTAATTTGCGGTTATCCCAATTGGGTTTTTTTTTTTTTTGCTTTTATTTACCTTTGTCATTATTACGGTCACTTTATAGTATAGTTTAAAATCAGATAAATAGCCTGTGTGAAGTCCCTAGTCCCAGAACCTGGGACAGACAGTGAAGAAATATAAAGAAAGTATTACAGGGCAACCCTAATATAACATGGGTTTCCCTGACTGGGTCCTCACCCACGTGCCTAGAAGACTTTTATAATAAGTCCCAACTTCAGGTAAATGTGACAAAAGTTATTAAAGGGTTTTATTTTACAAAATAAGGGAAATAAGGTAGAAATAACACCAAGGGAAGAGAGGGATACAAATCCGTAAATATCCTACCAGATCTTCCGAGCTGGAACGCAATGGCGCGTTGAGAGCTGGCTCTGAGTCAAGTGAGATGGCTCCCAAGGAAGAGAGCGCCCAAGGCTCACCTCTCTGGTTTATAGCCAGCCTGGCTGCTTCACTGCACCCTCAGGTCCCAGGGATCCACTCTTCGACAATCATCTTATCAGACTGGTGGTTCTGGAACACTGGTGGTCTGGAGCGGGGGTTGGAGTCCATAACCCTCTGTGTAATCCATTCAGGACTGCCTTTCCCCCTAACAAAAGGACCTTATATTTTTTTGATCCCAGCACACACCCAGTGCCTGACAATCCATGTTGGTTATCATTTTTAAGCTGTAAGGAGCTGAGACTCCCTGGTGGGTGGGCTGAGTTCAGAGGCACAACTAACAGTAGACCCACTGGCCGAGCCCCAAGCTGCCTCACTGACTAATCTCTCTCATCCCCACTTGAAATGTCACCCTTGAAATTCAAGCTTATGTCTGAGTTTGGCAGGAACTCTGTCGGCCCAGGGAGCCACGCGCATGCCAAACGTATCACCTTGGCAAGGCTTTGGGGAGTCTCGTGTGGCCTCTTCTGACACAGGTGGTTTATTCTCTTGACCACTTAGGTTATGGCTGTTGACGTGCTTTAATCTCTTACATGAATATTCATTTCTGTCTGTCCAAGAGAGATGTATAATAAGAAGTGGAAATGCGGAAAATGTTAAGGCTCATAAATGACGAGGAGGAAGAAAACAGCCCTTTTGGGGAGGCAGCTGGGAGAAGGGTGAGAGTGGGGGGTCACCTTCCACTTTAGGCTCTCCTGGACACATGTAGATCACTCTAGTGGTCTGATTGATTCTCCTTACTTCGGGAGGTCTCGCATACAGAAGGCAGAAGCCCATCCCAGGTCTCAGATTGGCTGTTTGTGTCTTTAAATATGATTGTCAGTAGATAGGGCTATTTTTTTCCTTTGCATAGTCTCCTTTGGAATCTCTTATTTCAAAGGAAGGTAAATAGCAGGTACTCATATGTTTTGTTGTTAGTAGCAGATGCCACTGAAGGAATTGAAGGCAGCTCTGTGTGCTAAAATCATTTTAACCCATCAGGGCTGCTTGGAGTAATTTCCCGGGAAACCTGTGAAAAGGGTTTTCAAGTTGAACTCCAGACAGTTGTAAATGTGTCCTTTTGTTGGGTAACAGAAGGTGAATGCTAATGCTGAGAGGGAATAGGGGAGCCAGATGAGTGCTTGTCTTAGAAGTGCTAGCTGCCTCAGGCCAGGCCTTCCTAGAGTAGTAGCTGAGAGCCAGCTCTGTCAGGTTACAGCTTGTGAGGGCAGGGTTTGCCCTTGTCTAGCAGGTGGGCGAGACTGTTCACCTCTGACCCCCAGATCCTGTGTCCATGAGGTGAGATGTGGCATGACAGGGAAAAGGTCCAGCCAGGGATGGTCCCCTCTGAGCTAAAATCAGGGATTGGGTGTCAGCAGTTACTGGCCTTGTTCCAACAAGTTCAGCCCAGAGGAAGTCACTCAACTCTGCCAGCCTCCAATTTCTTACCTGTAAGTGGGGCCTTTTCTCTAAATGGCCCAGTAATAAATATTTTAGGGTCCATGAACCATTTGGTTACTGTGACAAGTACTTGTTGCTGCCACTGTAGCACTAAACTGCCCAACACAACAGGCAAACAAAGGGTTGAGGCTGCTCCAATGTAACGATTTGTAAAAACAACCAGCCATGGTTGCCAACTGTGGATTAGGTGACCAATAAGGTTCTAATTTTTTTTAACTTCAGCCTTTATTTTTATTCAGAGCTTTATCAAGGTGTAATTGACATTTTATCTGTTTATACCCATGAAACCATCACCACAATCAGGATAATAAACACAGTCAAATAAGGTTCTTTGTATTGATAATGTACTTTATCTTGTGAAGGCATGAAACCCATTAAAATGTGAAATGATTGTTTCTTTTATTTGCTATGTGACTAACTGACAATTCACATAGGTGGCTATGTTGGTATATACTTTTTTTTTAATGTATCCAAGAACTGGGATACAGGCCAGAGGTGCGGGGTGTGAGAGGGCTCACCAGACACTGAATGGGGAGCAGAACAGGCAGATCGACTGAGCACACTGCTGAGGGGAGCAGCGGGCAAGGCAGGAGAGGTCTGCTGCACCACGTGGGTCCCCTCCCTGGCTGGGATCAAACTCACGCTGCAGTGGCTGCGGAAGCCCCACAGTGCAGCGCTCAACCCCTTGCACCCTGTTAGTTATATACTTTTTAAAAATCACATAGAATTCAGACTCAGAGCCCTGAAGGGCCATGGGGTCCTAGAGTGCTGCTCACTCCTCCTGTACGGGCTCCTGGCTCCCGTAGGCTGCTTAGAGCTGGGCATCTCAGGAGACAGACCAGTCCCTCCAGCCCCTCCAGCTGCCAGCAAGTTCTCGGTGAAGATAGAATCTGCTTCCCTGTACTTCCCCCCACCAGTCCTACTGTGTGTGCTCTTTGTTCTACCTTATTTTGACCCTCATAGCCCATAGGTGGAGCTGCATGTCCCCTGTACGTGCTGGGATGTTTGCCTCAAAGGACCGCTTCAACCCTGCCTCCTTCCCTCCCATCCAGACCTGGCCTGTGTCTTTGCGCCCCATCTACTGCCCTTTCCCCGCTGCCTCAAGTTTCAGCTAAGTGGGTCTGCCTGTCCAGCCCCTCCCCCAGCTGCACTCCTAACACTTCCTCTTAAACTCTCCACGTGGCTCAAACCCTGCCCTTCCCAGACATCCTGAGACTGTCCCGCCCCTGGGCCCAGTTCATCCAGGAAGAAGGTTTAGAATACATGATAGCCCTTTAGGTATTTGAAGTCTTCTCTTTTCCAGATCAGTCAGTTCCCCAGTGCCTTCATCCTACCTATAGAGCCACAGTTCAGCCATTCCCACCATGAATAAAAAAAGCAAACTGCCTTCCCAACAGAAATCTATGCTAATGCAAGTAAATAGCCATAGAAAAATAAGTGTCATTAAGGCTGGAATGAAATGGAGGCCCTAGGACGGCCTTCTCAGATGGGTGTAAATGGATACTTAAGTGATTAGCTTGTTGGAGAAGCAGCAGCCTGTGCTAAAGAGGAAGCTTGGTAAGGGGGTGCCGAGATTAGAGCGGCTGATCATCTAAATGAACAAGGAAAATCTTGCTGTTGGGAGAGGGAACGCTGTTAGGATATTTGTTGAGCACCAACAGCCAACTCCGTGCTCCAAAAGAGCCAAATTAGGCAAGAATCCTCCCCAGGGACTTGAGTCTTCCCCACCTCCATGGGAAGGGAAGCAGAAAGAGACCACAGGAAGGCAGATGTCAAGGTAAATGTTAAGGGCACAGCCCAGACGATGACAGGCACTGCATGGACCCAAAAGATGGGGTATCTTGAGCCCTCCGTTCTCCATTTCACAGATAGTCATTGAGGCCCAAGCCCCTGTGTGTCACAGGGCCACGCCGGTATCTGGGCCCTGCCGGGGTCCTCTCAGGGAGAGCAGGCATTGCACTGGGAGCCGCCAACCCAGCAGGACGGATCTGCTCAGGGGAAATCCACTGGCGGTGAACAGCAGGAAAGCCTGGCATTACTGAAAGGAGATTCTCCTTCCTAGCAGGGAGCAGCCCCACAGCTCACTGCCTTTGTCCTGTCTGTCCATAGTCTGTTTCCCCACCATGTCAGCCCGCTGCAGGCAAGAGCTTGGTTTTGTTTTGCTGGGGGCTGAGTTTAGAGCCTTCGCTGGCACCCAGTGCACATCTGTCCAGTAAGTGGACAGGCCACCTGCTTCATGTCAAGGCTCTCTGTTGTATCTTGAGAAGACAGTGGTTCCATTTGCTCTGCCTGAATTCCTCACTCCTCATCCTTCCCCACAAAGCTGAGAATCGCTGTCTCTGTTCTGTCAAATGAAGGATGAGGGGATTCTTTGATCCTCCCAGATTGTCTCCCTGGGAGTCAGGAGCTGCAGGAGCCTCTGGGTCAGCACAGGTCAGACACAGTCAAACTCCGCTAAGATGTTATCTGGTGCAGTCCCGGTCGGAGTTTTGAGAGAGAACGAGAAAAGGAAAACAACAAAGAACCTGAGCTATCTGCTGCCTCTTTTAAAGCCAGAAGCCCACGTTGTCATGCTCTCCCGGGGGGGGGGGGGGGTGNCCCGGGGGGGGGGGGGGGGGGGTGTCCCTTCTTCCTCTTCCGTATCCTCCAAGGTGAGTAGCACAGGGCTGGGGAAAGGGTGAGTAGAGGCCACCTTGCCATCCCCGCTCTCTGTTATCTTTCTGGGGGGACTGGTTTTTTTCATGTCCTGCTGGAATCTCTTGGCTGGAAGCCTTTGCAGACACCCAATTTTCTTGCTTGAACTGCATTTCTTCTTTTCTCCTTGAAAATGTGTATGGGAACATTTGTCTCAATTATAAAAGTTATCCTGGTAGGAAGCATGGACCATTCAGCATTCACTAAAAACTTTTTAAATGCTGGGTATAGGCAAGGTGCTATGCCAGGCGCGGGGGCCCTAGGGATGGAATGCAGAGGGCAGAGGGAAGACATGTCGTTCACAGGAATTCCCATGGACTCTGTGCTCAGGGGACACAGAAACCGGGCTGGGACTCTTCTATGTCAAGACTGAGAACACTCCATAGCATTGGATTCAGGACACGGGGGTGCTGGAACTGCAGCCCAGGACGCTGTGGACCATTCCTTATTACACCCCTCTCCACCCCTCCCTGATTATAGGGGGGATTGGGCCATCTCTACCAAAAGACCCAAAGGGAAACAGAATTGGCCTTCTCTTTTGGGACGGCGACTCAGATCGTTGGAATGTATTCATTCTTTTATTAAATTCATCAAATCCCTCTTAAATAGCAGGTCTATTCTAGGCCCTGAATATGGAAAGAAGTTAACCAGATCCAGGCTTTGCCTTTGAGGTGCTTCTATTTTGAAGGAGACACATAGATATCAGTAGAACTATAGATACACCTATTTACATATTTTTCTCTCTGTGTGTATGTATGTATATGTATTTCTATATGTACACATATGTATAAGTGATCCTTGAACAATATGGGGGTTAGGGACGCCAACCCCTCATGCAGTCAAAAATTCACATAACTTTTGACTCCCCAAAAACTTTACTAATAACCTACTATTAAAAAGAAGCCTTACGGAAAAAAAAAAAAGAAGTCTTACGAATACAGTCAATTCACACATCTTTTGAATATGTATTATAGACTGTATTCTTATAAGTTAGAAAGAAGAAAATGTTAAGAAAACCATAAGAGGAGAAAAAGGAGTTACAGTACTGTATTTATCAAGACTAAGTCTACACCATCTCTTTCCAAATCGACCCATGTTGTGCAAGGGTCTGGAAAGCATGTAGGTGGGCAGGGTGACGGGCACATATAGGTGGGCAGGATGATGGGTGGACCCGTAATAGGCAGCCGGCAGGGCTGTGTCAGGAGTGCAGCAGGCCCGGGCTTCCTGCTCTCCTGCTTTTCTCCTTTGTAAAGTGGGGGTGAAGTGTAAAGAGGAAATGAGAGTGCACCATGGCAGCTCACTGCCAGCATGGTTGATGGCTGCGGGCCTGCCTCAGTTTCCCATTGTCACCAGTCTGTGGTCTATAAGATGCTATGCAAAATGAAGAGGCACAGTTTGAAGGAGGTAAAACTCCTTCCTTCTGCATTTCCCTGGCATGGGAAGTAGCTCTTTTTTGGGGAAGCCATAGCGATGAAACTGATACTCTTTTCTCTGATGGGCCTTGCATCCTTTGGCCCCAATGCCAAGTCAATTCCAGAAAATTCCAACCATGAATGAATGAGTGAAGTGTGCAAGAATGTCCTTTAACTTGAGCTCTTGAGCTATTACTATAAGCTAGGACACCCTCCCTCCCAGAGCCTGGGTATGCCAACTTCTATATGGGCATTAAACCATGTTTTGTTCAGGTTCACTTCAGGAGTTTGATGAGATAATGCATGTGTGAGCACCTCCAATGTTCTAATGTTTAACAGAAACATGTTTATCATCAAAAACCATCTTCTCAAAGGTGCCAGCATAGGTACGTGTAGAATAGGCCTTTTGCTTGAATGTTGAAAGGATGAATGGGTCTATTTGTTGCATTTATTGTCCCATATCTTGAACTCACATGCCAGTGGGTCCCTGAGGGTTGGTGAACCCCAACACGGAGGTCGGTGTTGCCCCTTCAGATGCTCTGCCGCCTCCTGACCTGTGACTACCCTCCCTGGGTTTGCACTGGTTTGGATCCTGACGTTGCTCCTATTGGAGGGGGCATCTTCCCCCAGTTTCTATACCCAACCCTTCTGCCCCTCCACACTCTCACCCTCACCTTAGCCAGGGCAGGGCAAGGAGAGTCTGGGGGCCCTTTGCCATCTTCCAGCTGAAAGACCATTATCAGAGGGTACAGCTATGCCTAATTCACTACAGTAAGTTTCTGTAATTTCATATTTTAGAGAACATATTTTTTAAAGATCACTCATCTTTCTGATGTATTTTGCATGGCTCTTCACTGAAGGAATATAGACTTTAGAGTCTAGTGATTTGGGTCCATATCCACCTCTGACATTTATTAATAATAACAGCTTTGGGTAACTATGTCACCTCTCTGGGCCTCAGTTTCCACACATGGGAGGGAGAGACAGTGGTGGGGAGTGTGTGCTCTGTTCTCCACGAGTGACATCCAGGAACTAACATCTCCCTCTAGGCCTTTCCTCAGGTATCTATATTCTCTGAGGTAATGCTGGGCCGATCCAGAGCTCACTCTCCAGGCTCCAGAGAGTTCTCTGCTAGGCTAATTTAGACTGTTGACCTAATCAACCTGATTAAGGCTTTTTTTATAAATTGGGTGACGTGAGATGAAGAGAAGCAATAGGCTGGTCTTCACCGAGCCCCACTTTGGGTTCACACCTGTGTTTTCCTTCGACCTTTTTTAGTTTTGTGTTTATCTATCAAGAATAGAAATGTGGGTCTCCCTGGTGGCGCAAGGGGTTGATCGCCACACTGTGGGACTTCCGCACCCACTGCACCACGAGTTTGATCCCCAGCCAGTGAGGTGACCCACATGGTACAGCAGACCTCTCCTGCCTCGCCCGCTGCTCCCCTCAGCAGTGCATTTCAGTAGCTCCACCTGTTTTGCTCCCCACTGTCTCTGGTGAATCCTGTCACCCCCCTGCACTTCTGGCGTATACCCCAGCTCTTATATGCATAAATGAATTAAAAAATATTTTTTAAAAAAAGAATAGGAATGTGACAAATGAATAAGAAAGGTAACCTCTTTCTTAGGGTCAAAAGATGGGAGTTAGCAGAAAGATAATTGCAGCGCCAATAGAGGGTTACATCCCAAGAATTTGGACAGAAGCAGTAGAGCCAAACGCCTGGCCACTTCTGGCGACAAAATTGCTGAATGATAGAGGGGAAGAACATGGCACTGTTCTCCTGATGTGAATCAAGTCTTTGAGAACCTGGATCGCACAGTGTATAGGACTCTATTTATATTCTCTTAGACAGAGCCCTATGACCTGGATGGAAATTTAGCCAGAGAGCAATAAAGAATGAAAAGCCACAGTTAATGAGATAGTCTCTGGGAAGCTCTGGTTTTATTGCAATATTTAAAATATTACAGGGAGTTAGATAAGACTGAACAGTCCCTGAGTGCTTATTACCTACCAGGAACTGTGCTGTGAACTTTGATGACCTCTGTTCATTGGATCCTTTCAAAAGCCCTGTGCAAAAGGCAGCCCCTCCCACAGCAGTGTTCGTTATAAAGACAATTCCTGGACCTTGTGGATATGACTTTCCACCCCCAAATAGAGTGATTAAAAAACTACCAGTTCCTTGTAACTAAGGTAGAGACAGCGCAATTGCATGAAGACCTTGGGTAGAGCAGTGACCTGGGACATACATGCACCTCGCTGGATGACAGCTGCTACTGGCTCTGTGATAGTCGGCACGTGTCTGAGATGTCTAGTTTTCTCTCTCCATTGGTGAGACTGTTCATGTCAGACATCTTGACTTGACAACCAACTTCTGAAAGCAGACGCCCATTTTTTGACGCACCCAGAGCAAATGTGAAGCCCAGTATAACCCAATCCTTCTAGCCTTGCCCATTTGTCCCAGAGAAGGTCCCTATTTTTAATAAATTGCATATATTTGAGTTGTCCTTGATGCAGAAAATAGTTGATGTACTGAAAGTGAGCTCCACAGACAAATCCCCACCACCTATACCTTCTGGTCACTTGATCTCCAGGACACATAAAAGAGAAGGGTCAGATCTAGCCAGCATTTCTGAGGTGGTCAGGAGACCCCTATGTACAGTGACCCCATCAGCTCTGGCCATCAGAGACGGTAGAGAGCTCACACTGATCCACTGCTTTCTCAGAGCTCCTGCTTCTTTCTCATCTTGGCTCATCAGGAACCATCCAGTTTCTCCATCTTTCCTAGACATACTTAGAGGGCACAGGACCTTTCAAAGCTTGGGTGTGTAGCACCAGTCCATGCTCACACTTGTGACTACTAAATTCCCGGTACTCTGCAGTGTGTGCCATCCAAGGCCACGCATCCATCATACCTTCTGCCTCACTGCTCACAGTCCGGATGAGCTTGGCCGCCTGAGCTCTGCCAGCTGAGGTCACAGACCTGAGTTTCTCATACCTGGGGGTCCTGAGCTCTGTTCCTCCAAACTGGGATACTTCTGGTTTCTTTATGTCGGTGTCCCAAAAGCAAGAGAGGAGGAGGGGACACTCGCCACTAGTGGGACTTTGGACAGAGCGTATGAGAGGAAAGCCTGTAGCTGCTCACCCCTTGCACTGGCCACAGTCACCGGGAGGAAAGATCATGAATAATGTCCAAAGCTGCAGAAGTAAGAGCAGTGACAGTCTCTCACTGCCAGACTCTTCAAAGATGCCCAGCTGTGCAGAGGGAGGACGTAGCGGGATCTCATGATACCCAGTGTCAGGACCAGTGATTAATCCCTGCTTTCTTTTGAAGACAGCTCTTCATCTTCTCTTGAGCTTAGGCGACCAGCATGGTTTCCCTGGCAACCAAACCAACTTCCTGAGTCAAAGGTCAAGGTGAGGTAGAGGCAAGCCCACCTGGGTGTCCGAAACCACCATGTAGGGGGAAGGGACAAGGACGTCGAAGCAGGGCTCTCTGACGCCTTGGGGAGGGTAGAGACATCTGCATCCATATTCTGCCTATTATATGAGAAAACGAGGTATAAAATGACAGAGCAGCTCATCCTTGGTGACAAAGCCAGTACGCTGTAGAACCAGCAGTGAGAGCTCTTGGGGAGTGCGTTTCTCTTCCTTGCAAAGAAAATGCGGCTGTTAACCAGCCATCAGGAAATCATAAACGTGCAGTCGTTCTCTGTGGCGGGGACTGTCCCACTGGGCTGAGCTCCCGGGCACACATGGGGGCAGACCCGTGTGCCACACCTGTCAGAGGACTGGCGGCAGTGGCCCATCCCGAACAGTGGCTCCTGGGTGGCACTAGGGGTTCAGGACCCAAAGGAGAACTGGAAACCCGAGCTTGGGTTCTTCCCTCCACTAAACAGCTCAGGATGAAAACTCACTCAGAGCAGCAGAGGCTCCTGGGACGGCTGGCAATTTGAGTTTCTTGGAGACAGACAATATGTTGGTACCAGATGTCATTTTAAGCTAAAAACCTATGGTTATGTTGCTTAGATGATCTTCTTTATTTACTCTAACCCATAATCCAGAAGCCATTCTAGATTAAATGTGGGCCATTGAGCGTTCCTGTGAGAACTGCAGTTCAGTATTTTTAGGTGTTGCTGTTTCCACAGGGAGTTACATTTCTGTCTGCAGCTTGCTGCATTTAGTATCTGATTATCTCTGTGTTTATTCTGTCACTGGTCCTTGGGAACCATCACCTTACTCCTCTCTGCCAGTGGCATGTCACCCCCAAATTAGTTCGTGATTTGCTCCCCTGCTCTGGCCCCAGACCACCTGTGGGGAGGGTCCATGTGGCCTCACTATGTCCATCAGTTCCCCTCCAGGTTTCCCAGCCCCCTTCTTGGCAGGGCCGATAGCACTGACCCAGGGAAGGGAGGCCCTTCAGAAGCTCAGGAGGACAGTGGCAGAGGTGGGCAGTGAGCTTCTGGGGTACACGTGGCGCTGGCTGTACTGCTCCCTCTGAGGATGGTGGCCCTGCCCATTGATGTCTCTGACCTCTGCTCCCCTGGACACGGCACATGGCCCCCGCTCCAGAACTGTGAAGAGTCCCACACCCAGATGCACCCATGCCTATGGTCAGCACCCAGCCGGTCCTGGTCCCTGGCCCCCAGCTCAGTGGCCACCTGATCACCACCTCTTCCTGCTGCTCCTCCCTCTTCACCTTTCCAGATTCCTCACCTATGGTGAGGTGCCCTGCACACCCATTGCCCACATGCTCCTGGGCTGCTACCACTTGCGGACCAGGACTCCAGCAGGGCCCTGAGCGTGGGGCTGGCCAAGTTGAAAGGAGGGGAAGTGCTGCTAAAGGAAGCATCCCCCACTGAGCCTGAGGCCCTGGGGCAAGGTCTGTCCGCACACTTATACCTCATGGCCACCTCGTCCTTTACCTTGGTCATGCTGCTTCAGCTCCCTGAACTCAAGATTCTTCTGTATGAAATGGGTCTAATAACACACTGTGCAAAAGGTTGTTCTGAGGAATAAATGGTGGTATGTATAGGAAATGCCCCTCACCCTCAGCGAGTAGGAGGTGCACAAACCGCAGTCATAGAACTACTACTGTTATTGTTGTCACATCCAAGGAACCCCCTCTGGTCCCTTCCTTCCACCCTCCCTTGGCCTGGCTGATCCCCAGCCCCTCCCAGGGAATCCCTCCATTTGGACACTTTGATTTATGGCAGCATCCATAGTATCAAAATACTGACTGCAGGAAAACGAAGGCACCTTCCACCCCCTTGTCCAGAGGACACGCCAGCACCATCAGTCAAGTGCAGACTGCTGGAAGCAGAGGGCTTCCAATGTGATGAGACATAACAGCAGGAGCCACACTCACTTCAGCCCCAGGCCACATGCCCAAGGCCATGCTGGGTCCCCCATCACTGGAAATGCCCAGTGCAATCTGCTGCCAGCGTGCAGGTGTCAGGGTGGCCAGTCTGCCCTAGGGGAAGAGGCCACACCAGCTGTGAGATGGATTCTTCCAGAGACTCTCCACTCCGGCAGGGCGGTAGCCATCTGCTTCTGTCCCCCAGGCCCTGGCTGCCACTCTAGCTCCATCAGATCTTACCACCCTAACCCTTCCCCCTTTTACCAGTCCTGCCAATAGCTGCTCAACACCTTTTCCTCTTGGTCCTTTGGCACTGCTCCAGGCTCTGCCCCGCTCATCTGGCTCCTGACCCATGCTGTATCCTCATTCCCCACCCAGTGTCAAACCTCTGGCTCTGTAAAGGACAGGCTCAAGAACACTACACATACATGCACACGCACGTGCACGCACACACACTCTCATTCCTGCACCCTGGGTACACCATCCCTGTTCCCCATCCCATCTCTCTCCCCAGCACATATGCTGGTCCCAGGGCTGCAGTCACACGTTGCTGCATGACAGTGGAAGGAGGGGAGGTACTGTCCCACAGGACCTTCGGACAAATGCATTGCTCAGCAATTCGTCATCGTGCAAGGGTCATGGAGTGTCATTACACAAGCCAGGTGTCCAGCCTGCCACACACCTAGGCTGTGTGCCGAGACCACTGTCATGCAGACGGTCCACCGTGGCTGCTCCAGCTCCCTTCACAGCAGCCCTGCCCTAGTTTCATGCCAGCCAATCAGTACACATCAAATCTTTCCTGAAAATCAATGCCTGCCTTCCCTCCAGTGCCCGATCTACACCTGCTAATTTGGTTGCTGTTTTTAATGAAATGATAAAGAGAGCGCTTTCCATGTGACCTGCTGATGTATCGTGTACAGACCCTTGAGAATCCTCTGCTGATCCCGATTCTTTATTCTGCAAAGAATTGCCCTGACACACTTCTCTCTCATGAGATTGTCCTTCGTTAATTTGGCTCAGGTTCCATCTCCTAGAGCTTAACATGTGGGAAGGGCCAGGAAGCTCCTTTAGGAACAGAAGGTCAGGTCTGCAGTGAAGTCTGTGAGCTCAGCTCAAACAGGGTCTGGCATGCGGGGCAGAGGTGCTTCTGTCCCTTTCCCTTCTGCTTTTGGCCCCAGGAAAAGGAAGCAAAAAGTAACAAATGCCCCCATCATGGCCCTTTCTCCTTGGTAAGAGTAATGGAATGGCAGGGACTCAGAATAACTGCTTGGAAGTTCTAATTTATGATCAGCTGCCTCCTTTCCTGCTGTTCATGACCATAGTTCCTAAGTAGCCTTGAGACATGACTTGGCCACGTCTTCCTACCTTTCTACCCTGTTCTGGGTCATTTCTCACAATCTGACATGCCCTACTTTATGAAGCTGGATATAAATCTTTAAAGAGCCTTTAAGAATCAGGAAAAATTAATGGGTGCTTATTTATATGGTACATAAAGATTTTTCTGCTCCAAAATACTTCTCAGTTAGGCTCCTTTAAGGAGTAACTCTCCAGTATAATTGTTAATTGTTTCTTTGCATATGCTTTACGACCACTAGAGTACATGTAGTGTGGCTTTGGGGCTCACACAGGCCCTGGTTTAATCAGAGGGGTCCGGGTTTCACTGTGGCTTGGCCACTGGCAACCCATTAGAAAGTCTCTGAGAGCTTTTGTGCTCATCTGCAAAACGGGCATAGCTGGGAGGATTCGATAGGCAGCTTATTCTCTTATTCATCAGAAATGCACATGAGAATGGCATGTCTGAAGGCCTCTTTTACTTTCACGCTATCACACAAAAAATATTGGGCAGATGTCACCAGATTGAAGAGGGAATGTTTGGGGGGTAGTTGGACCTATAATAAAAACTAAACTGTATACACAAAACTCACTTTAGGGAGTCCATGCCCTGGGTTCCCACAGGTCAAGACTGGAGTTCTCAGTGGACAAAGCCAGCTTATAGCTGCAAAGCACGGGGTAAAGGAGAACCAGGGTTTGCACCCTGGCTGACAAGAACAGGCTGAAGGAGGCTTGAAACTTCAACAACAGTAGGCAAAAACAGACAGAGCCGGCCCTGAGCCCAGGTCAAAGTCCTATGAGGAGGAAGGGACAGAGCCTGACTAACTTCGGGCAGGAGCAGATGGAGGGGCATGGAGAGCACTGACTCGGGAGGGGCCCCTTTCTGTAAAGCCCTGCAGGTAGGATGAAGAACACCAGATAGGTTTAGAAGTGCAGGCTGCAAAGGGCACTGAGGGGGCAAGACCATGGCCCCACTGTCTGAGGAATACTTTTTCATGGCTTTTTATTTGCCGCATCAGTGCTTATTCCATTGGCACAGATAATTAGCATTGATGGCAGCTTATTAGATAATTATTTCTGACTCATGTTTACCAAGTGTATTACAGGCTGTATGGACAGATCTTCCTGAGAGCCAAGTTCTGGAAAATTCTTCAGCAAAATACTCTTGTTACATTAAGGTTCCAATCCTATCTTTCAGACAAAGGATAGCTTCACTGTGTTAACCACGGTTTCTGGGTTCTCCAGTTAACCTGCTCAAGGGGAGCTGGGAAAGTGTGGTAGAAAAAATACAGAATATGGACATAGGCGTTGGGGTTCACAGAGGCCCAGGTTTAATCAGAGGGGTCTAGGTTTCATTGTGGCTTGGCCACTGGGCAATCCATTAGAAAGTCTCTGAGAGCCTTTGTGCTCATCTGTAAAATGGGCATAATTGAGAGGATTAAACTGCTGGTTCATTCCTTTATTCATCAGAAATGCATATTAGAATGGCATGTCTGGGTCAGAAGCTGTTGGACCTTGAGAGAAAGCAGTTAACCTTGTGGAGCTTTGGTTTCCTTGCCTGTGAAATGGAGGACATAATACGTATTTCACAGCATTACTGTGAGATTAAATGAGATCATTTGCAAGAGGACTATTTTGTGAACTGTAAAGTGCTAAGCCAGTACTTGGCTGTGGTTATTTTCCCTTTCTCCCCCTGCAGCCTCTCCATGGCAGCGGGAGGTGTGGGATCCACAAGAATTCCACCAGCCCGACCAGACAACCACAGGAAAGTTGTGAGGACACCACCTCCCTTTCAGCCCCACTTTCCTCACTCTTAGCCCAAAATAAACGTTGTTTTCTGCCCTTTCTGGCCACACCCTGCCTGGAGGCCACGGCCCCTGCTGCTACTCATTCTTTATCCACAACTCTGTCAGAGCCTGCACTTAAATCCTTTGTTACCCTAGGCGAGTTTCTTTACCTCTCTGAACCTTGGTTCCTTCCACTTAAAATGGGGAGAATGGTAGTCCCAGCCACACTGGGTGGATGTAAGTCTTAGTCATGAAAGTGTGTGAAGGGCCCCCACCTGTGCCTGCACAGATCAAGCCCCAACCAGCACTGACTCCATCATCCTCATAGGCCTAAATGCGGCTGCCCCAACCTGGTAAGTCTCTGTTCCCAAATATCCCACATTGTACTGAAATGATCTGCCTGTATCTGTCTTTCCCAAATAACGTTAACCCTCCCTGGTGGCAGGTACCCTCTTTTATGAGTCGTGGAGTCTCTTGCTCCCAGGACAGTGTCAGGCACATGGGTGAGCTTTGAAGAAATTACCGAGAGCACCCTGGTGGCGCAGTGAGTTAAGCGCCACACTGTGGAGCAAAGCACCACCACTGCTGCATGAGTTCAATCCCAGGAGCCAGCCAGGGAGGGAACCCATATGGGGCAGCAGACCTCGCCTTCTGCTCCCCCTCTTCCCGTGAAATACACTCAGCAGTGTGTTTCAGTCTGTAACAGGGTGCACCTCTCCCTGTCCTGTAACAAGTTGACGTGCCTGTTCTGTTCCCCACTGTCTCTGGTGAATCCTCTCAATGTCCGCACCTCTGGCCTGAAACCTAGTTCTTGTATGCATAAATAAATAAATCTTTAAAAAAGAAGAAGAAATTATCGAACTGACTAAGATGAGCTGTATCTC
Source organism: Galemys pyrenaicus (assembly GCA_019455555.1). Classification (NCBI taxonomy): domain Eukaryota; kingdom Metazoa; phylum Chordata; class Mammalia; order Eulipotyphla; family Talpidae; genus Galemys; species Galemys pyrenaicus. The sequence continues at coordinate 2,951,324 of JAGFMF010011405.1, read as the reverse complement.
TGATGTGACTTCTTGTCCTTGTTGGTTTCGATCCGGGTTACCTTCCCTTCAGTGGTGCCGTCATCACTGTGGAAGGATGGACTCATCCCTGTGACCTTGGAGACGTGCCACCGCCTCCTTAGGGGCAGATGTGATGATGGTCCAGCACGGGCTCGGGGCAGTCACCGTGGCTGCGTGCTCAGGGGCCCTGAACGACCGTGTGCGGGATCAGGTTTTCTGTTGACATCAACTCGCACGTGGGCACGGGGTCAGAAAGTGGACTCTGGGAGGAAGAATTGTCAGGCTGGGACAATGGAGGACAGAGGCGCCTTGTGTCACTGACCTTAGTACGAACCTTTTTCTTTGCAAAGCGTTATTTCTGCAAGAGGCTCTTACCGGCTTCCTGTCTGGCTTCCCACCCTGCCCTGCCTCTGCTGTTCCATGTTATAATTACTGCCAGAGGAGGAAGCGCGCCCGTGGCACAGGGACAGTGTGGGCCGACTCCAGGAGTCCACCCAGCATTTCTGGCCACAGGGTCCAGACCACAAGGAAAAGCTGCTATTTAATCTCTATGGGGTTATATGAACAGAGCTTCTGCCCCACCCCCCTCAAAGGCGAGCTCCCTCCTGCTAAGTTCAGGGGCTACTTGTAAAATTCCAAGTCCTTTGGACCCCTGAGGGCAAGGCCGCCCCCACCACAGGGAGCGGGCATCCACCTTCCTTTGTGTCTTTTTCTCGTCCTCGGCACTCTGGGTGCCCTGACTGCATAAGGCCCATTAGAAACCAGCATCTAGCCCTTTGGGGGCCTCAAAACTCCATCCTCATGGCTGCTCCTCTGAAATCTTAATTTGGAACACTCCTTCCCAGGTCTAGCTCGATAGTCCATTCTCACGTTGCACTCAGAGTTACCCAGTCAACAGTGGGACAGAGGACTTTCCATACAGCATGTACCAAGACCCTGTGGCAGGAAAGAAACTGGGGTGTTTCAGGAGTATAGGGGAAGCTGGTGGGGGTGAAGTGCTGAGAGCATGGGAAGTGTAGGCATAAGATAAAGTTGGGGAGAGTCAGAAGCCGGATTAGGCAAGGTTGCCATGGAGGGCCAAGGGTTGGGGGGTTGGATTTACCCTACTTGTGATAGGAAGAGTCACAAACAGGGGAGGCCACTAACCCAGCAAAACCCAAACCTCAGCTTAATCCAGGTTCTGTCTTCTGCCCCTACACCTGCATGGGCACGTGCTGTGGGGGTCACAGTGGCCTCCAGAAGTCCGGTGGGCTGGAATCACCAACCCACCTTCCCCGAGGATCACAGGGTAGAAATGACTCGGCCCAAACTGCATGTCATTCGACAAAGCCTGGAAATTGTAATAGGCACGCCCCTAGTCACTTAGTCTCAAGTCACCCAACCGACCGAGGGCCAGGAAGGGCCAGGAAGGGGGTCGTTATCTATTTTTCTGCTTTGCAGTGATGGCTACCAAAACCTCAGGGACAAGATCACACTGAGTGACAGACCAGAATGTGAATCTGAGTCTTCTGACTTGAAGCCTAGTGTTTTCTCTGCTCCGGCCAGCTGGGTCTGCAGAAGAGAGGAGGGAGATTCCCCTGGGAAGAGCGTGAGCACACAGCAGAACACGAGGAGCTCAAGGGCCATGTACGCATGACGCTGGCTTCCTTCTGAATCTGCGTCAGCTCCCACGCAGCTTTGATGGGCCCTGAATAAAGGAAGAGCCCTAAAGCTCCCGATTTCAATTGAACGACTAAAGAGTGCGAGTGCGAGGTTCCAGAGGACTCTGTTGCAGGCCGGACTCCCGCTGGCTCCCAGGCTGGTGCCAGGACCATCAGAACAGAGGTGACCCACCCAGGGCAGGCTCCAGCTGGCTGGGTGTTTGATGGCGGTGACCAGCGGCTTGAGCAGAATTGGCTCAAAGCCTCCTCAGCCAAGACCTCAATTTGGGGCAGGCCAACCTCTGAGTCCTTCTCCCCAGGGTGCAAAAGCGAACAGCCACTGACTCAGGTGCTGAGTCAGTTGTGTCTCTATGCACTAATAATGAGCTATCTGAAAAGGAAATGAGGGAAACAACCCCACGAACAATAGCATCGAAAAGAAGAAGCTGCTTAGAGACAAGTGCTCGCTGCCACCCCCAGTGCCCAGGATGTTCTGACCTGGGCGGCACTCCTCACCTTCCTCTCGAATCAGGTCATTCATGGCCAGCTTAGGCCTGCCAAGCACCAGGTCCCACCATCTGTGTGTCCCCTCCCTCCTTGGACACAGAAGAACTTCGGAAATTATGAGTTAAAGGAATCGTTCAACAAACAGCAGGTGGGGTGGGAGCCAGATACATAATATAACTGAAAAATATGGGAAGTTCCCAGTTTGGGGGAGAAGACAAGGGGCTGCTTCTGGGTTTAAATCCCAGCTCTGACGCTGAGTAACCGGGCGCATATAGGCAAGTTTTCTCTTCTGAAGTTGCTGCATTTGGGCGTCAGAGCTCATGACACCTCCTTCACCTGGCTGGTTGTGAAGCCCCACACGGAGCACTAGTGTGGGGCCTCAGGCAGTAGGGCTGGGGAGCGGGCGCCTTCCTCTGTTTCGGCCACTTTGATCTAGGCTGGGGAGGCCATACCCCGCCCGGATGAGAACCCTGGCACCATGGCATGCTCCTGGTGTCTCTTCATCTCCGTCTCAGTGTCCTTTGCAAAATGGGGGTAGTGCTAGCAGAAGCCACCTGGAACTATTGTGTTAGGTTAAATGAGAGCAGGGGTGTGAAGCACTTGCACTGATGACAGCTGAGGGGCCTCCCGCGTGGGCCGTGTCCAGGATGCTCATCAGACCACGACTTTCACTGCTGCAATGAGGGCACATTTAGACATCCCTACATATTTGGGGTCTCTCTGCCCCTCTACTTGATGATGCCTGTGTGGATTCTTCTGTCATCGCATATATGTCCACCTCTGCTCACTGCAGACTGGCACCCCTTCTATGTGCTAAGCAGGGACCTGTCTCATAAGCCATCTTTATGGCCCCGTCATCAGGACACACGCCAAGCCGCCAGCGTGGCATCTTCATGTCTGCCCCCGGCTTAGCTCTGTTGGTAACTCCCCATAGCTGCTGCCCTGCTCAGCGTGCAGTGAAGTGTGGCATGTGCAGAACACAAAGTGCAAAGCTAATGAAAACAATAAACTCTGATTTTTAAAGGCTGTGCCACTAGACCCTTCCACCTCCATGCCGGCTTCACATTGCCACATCCCTGTGTCTGCCTCCCCCATCAGCTTAACTTCTCCACCTGGCCCTTCCCCAGCCCTCCCCTCCTCTCTCCTTAGCTGCTGTTTGTGGGAACTGGGACCGCCTAGAAGCAGAAGTGCCTGGCAACTGAGAGGAGGGGAAGCTGCATGTCCATGCTCTGCCAACGTTCTCTTTGTCTTCCCACCCTCAGCCCGCCCAGGGCCAGTAAGAGATGACTGCTCCCCGCAGCTGGCCAGCAGCACCAGACAGTCTTGTCCCTCTGCCACCATCCCTCCCCTGGGGACTCACTCTAGTGTCACCTGTGTGGAGATCCAGTGTGTAGGAGCTGGAATCAGATTGGGGTGTCATGGCCAGTGCTGGTTGCCAGCAGCCTTTGGTTCTAAGCAATAAGTAGGCCAGGGTGCTGGGGTGTCAGGGTCATCCCAGCTCAGCCCTCTCCTTGCTTTGTGGCTTCGGCAAGTGATTTGACCTCAGTCTCTGTTCCCTAATGCAAAAACTGGAAGGGGCTGAGGAGCCACCCAGTGCCTAACTGAAGTTGCTCTGTCAAGTATTTAGCAGAATGCTTGGCACCTGCTAAGCCCCCAGTAAATATTAGATGCTTTTATCAACAATACCCAACTTTTGAGATTTCCCCTTCTGTCTGCCTTGATCCTTGCAAACTTGTCACCCCAGCTGCTTTGTTCTCTGGTTCCCTCTGATCTTGTTCTGGCTCCCTTAAACAGATTTATTTGAGTTTATTTGCTGGTTTCCAGATTTGGGCCCCTCTAGACTCTGGGGCCCAGGATGCCCACTCCAGACCCCGACATTTACCCCCTGCTACCAAGCCTGGCTTATTGGCCCAGCCTCTCTCCTTAACTGTCAGTCTCTCTACCTGCCTTGCTACTGCTAGTCCCCAAAGCAAACACCCCTTGATTGAAACAGTCCAAGCTCTGTAATAATGTTCAGGGTGAGCTAATGTGGTGGAGAAGCATGAAAGGGGCAATACCTCTTTCCCCACATGGGGATCCATGAACCTCGGGGGCTCCAGTCAAAGGAACTAGGTTTAAATGAGACAGCAGTGGACGTGGTTGCTTCTCACTGGGTGGATGCTGACTGGTAACAGTGAGATTGGCGGTGCCGCCAAACTTCTACATGGGTAGTGGTGTCCATGAGTCCTCTTCTGGTCCAGTCATTCATTCAGCTGGTACATAACCACTTTCCGACTCATCTTGAGGAAGATTTGGCAATCATGTCATTACCAACATCTCCTTGACCTTGAAGACTCATTCCCCTTAATTAGATTCATTCCCAAATTAGATGGGGAATGGAGGAAGGGAGTGTAACAACCGCTGTCAGTGCCAGCAGATTTGAAGAGTTCTGGGTTCTGACCCCAGCCTCTAATGCTAAAACATCAGCATGCAGCCCAGAAGTCAAGGGGTGGCGGAGGGGCTGTCTCCCCAGCCAACCTTCCTTACTGTCCACAGTCTCTATCAGACACGTGTGTCCCCATTAGATTCAGTCCCCAAAAGCTAGTTACAGCTTCACAAATTATAGTGACAACTATAGATGCGTTGTGCTGAGTCAGTGGAACTGACAAGGTCCAAACCTCCTGTGAGAGGGTTGAGAAACGGCAAATCAGAGAGCTCCTCAGGGCTCAGAGCTACACTGGTGCCCAGCTGCAGGCAGGGTAGGAAATTCAATCAGGAGGGTACCGGGACCCAGCCGAGGAAAGCAAATAGGGACTCCATCCTAGCAGATCCACAGAAGCCACCCTGAGTGCTTCCCCCTGCCCCCTACAGCACCACCTGGCCCCAAGGGCTCTCCCCGCACCTGCGGGGCTCAGGGACAATGCTGAGCGTTAGATGGAGGGGTCTCAGCACCACGCTGGGAACTACAGGAGGCTCGTCTCAATGTGTTTGCATGGAGCCCCTATGTGTCCCTCTGGCTGTCACATGAGGCCTGACCCCTGGACTCTGGAACTAGAGTCTTCCGTGTCTTAGCCCCTCTGCCACCATCTTGAGCTAACCTCACTAGCTAGCCTTGCCTGCTCTGCTGGAAATGCTTGGGCCGCTGAAGGGGACCTGCTCTGGGCTCTTCGCTGGGGGAAAGCAGGCGGGGACGAGCAGTGCAGCACCTTGACACACACTGGTGGCCTCTCAGGAGGCGACTTAGAGCTGCCAATTAAGGCTGAAAGGGAACTAAGCGTTTGCGAGCTGAAGGGAAAGATTCTGGGCAAGAGGAGAAGCACATCTGATGGGCCGGAGGTGGGAAGGAGCTGGTCCTGTGCCAAGAGAGAAAGGGCGGTGTGGCTGGAGCACAAGGCACCATAAGGCATCTCTGCCAAGGTGAGGCAGAGAACTGGCTCGGGTCAAATAACCCAAGGTGCAGCAGAAGGCCCGGGACTTTGAGGAGTTCAAGAATCCTAACGCTCAACCTGGCTTTTCAGGCTGTTACAAAGATATGTCTGTCAAGATAGGAGAACAGAATGGATCTGGTTTTGCACTGTCTGACTTAAACCCTTGGCATTCTTTGAGCTTGACTTGTAATTAAAATGAATATTTGGAAAATGGTACACAGGAATAAGGAGATGTTTCCAGAGAGAGGAGCATGATTGGATTTATGGTTTTTAAAAGGTGGTTGTGGGGGCCGGACCAGTGTGAATGTGGGGAACCAGCAGGGCAGCTGGGACGGCATGCCGGAGAGAGCAGGGCTGTCACCAGGCAGATGAAGAAAAAGCTTCTGGTGTGCCACCCACTGAGAGGGCCTTTACCCGGCACCTCAGTTCTGAATTGGCTCCTAGAGGAAGGACACAGGCCCCCCCACGCCGCACCCCCCCCAGGCCGGGCAGTGTCTTTGCAGCCATGAGATCTCAGAAACCAGCAGGACTTCCCCGGGGGATGCAAGAGGACTTGACCTCCAGGTTGTGAGCAATAAACACAGAGTAAGAGGGGTCTCCAGGGCTGGAGAAACCCCAGAAGAGCAGAACGCAGGGTGGCTGGCAAGAGAAGCTTCTCCCTTCCACATGAAGCCTCTCCCAACCCTGGTGGTGCTTTAAAAAACACTGGAAATGGGCTTTTCTGCTGTGAGGGAAAAAAATGCCTCCTGTGTGCCAAAAAAGAAAGGATGTGGTCAGAAAGGATGGGGGCAGAGGGGGAGGTGGGAGGTGGTATTTACAGGCTTCTGGGAGTCTGACATAAACAGTGCAGAAGGAGGAAAAACCTAATTTTAAAACTTACTCTGTAATCATGGTGCAAACCATCTGAGAATCAGGCCTCACGCCAGCACCAGGGCTGAGATTGGTGTCTGAGTGGGCTGAAGGGGGCACTGGCTTTATACACCCCCCACCTCCCATCAGCTCCCTCCAAAGCCTTTCTCCACTCTGAGCCCTGTCCCACCCAGCCCCTGAAAAGGGAAGGTGCCCATCCCGTCCTCTCTTAACCTCTTCGCCATGGACTATGTCCAGCCCCTCTTGTGGAGAGAGCTCTAGGGAAGGAAGGTGCCGGTGCTAACTCTGCTGAGTCAGAAGTGACTTCGAGGAGGCTGCCTGCATCGGGGCGCGTGGCTCTTAGTGCTAGAGGGTGAGCAGCCTGCACTCAGACTGTAGCATTCCCTAGAACTAAACTCGCCACGTCCTGAGTGGTCACTGACAGGTTTGAGCCATGTGCATGAAGAGGGAAGGTTGGCAGCTCCTCCCGCCGTGGAGAGCAGTGAGGCCGACGGGGCGGTCAGTGTTCCTTTCCAAACAGGCTCGAGGGAGTTGTGGACCGTGGACACAGGACAGTGTGTGATGTGAGCAGGACTCGGAGTCCCTCGCCCAGCCTGCACCGATGCTTTACTTTAGTCAGTACGTTTTGGAGAGATCGGAGCCCTGGGGGAGAACTAGGGTAGCCAGGGAGAGCTCTGTAATTATTCCCAAAAGGTCTCCACATTTTAACAGCTAACGGCAATAGCAGTGTCAGCTCATGTCATCCATAGGCATTTCATTTTCCAGAAACCTTGGAATCCTCATTAAGGAGCCATTGAAAGGAGTATTTATGATTGAAAATCAGGTCTTGGGTCCACGTGTCATGCTGTCAGTCCTTAGCTGTGTGACGTTGAATAGCTTCCTTATTATGTCACGGAATGTAGACTGCCATCAGGCATGACTGATGTCCAAAGGAAGGGTTCAGAGTAAACAGATGTGAGTAAAATCACACGCACAGCAGGAAAGTGCGGGCTGGGACTGTTCAGGGCCCAGGAGCTGTGGAGCAGGCCCCTTCCCCCACCCATCCCTAACATTCGTAGGGTCCAGGGTAAGAATGCGAGCCAAGGTCCATGTACCCTATTTCTAAATGTGCATTTTAATTATAAGTCAAACTCCAGATGCTAAGGGTATAAGTCAGACCAACAGAGTGCTAAATCAGGTAAGTTCTGTTCTCCTAGTTTTACAGATACACCATCTGAAAAGACAGGTTCAGATTTAGAATCCTTGGACTCTTCCTTCTGGTCAGAATGTGCAGACTAGGAATAGTCAACCCTCAGTCCTGGCTTCATCCACTGCTCTCACCTCTGCTCTGTGCTGAGTCAGGACCACCTCACATAACCAGGGGGGCTATGTCCACACTTCATGCACATCCCCCCAAAACAGCCACCCTAGGTGGAATGCACTATCCTTGGGGAGACAGACCAGGAAAAAGACCTGTGGTCCTTGGGGGCAAGTTTGGGACTGTTTGGGCTCAATACTAAAACCTCAAATACCTGGAGGGTGGTCCAGATGGACGGACCCAGGTGCGCACACCCTCTTAGCCGGGCAGACTAGTTGTCCAATTGTGGACGGCATGGCTAGAATTCCACAGGGGTCCCTTTAAAGGGTAGGGCCAGGCAGGGGCTCTTATCACCTAGACCTGGGGTGAGAGGCCCATTCCAGATCTCTAAATGTCCCTTGGGAACTCTGCAGACAAACCCACCAGGCCTCCCATGTGGACCACCAACTCCTATCCTACCACCCCATCCGTGGACATTAGTACCAGTAATGGCCCCCACACCTACCCACTCTCTGCCTTCAAGATGCTTCCTCTAGTCCTCTCTCCCTTCCATGACCACAGGCCTTTAGGGTAGAACATCAGAGGTTGGGGCTCCTTTCGACATTGATGGGCCCGCTGGGCACTGGAAGAACTGGCTGGGGCTGGATGGAGTGACTGGAACCCAGGGACCCCTCCTTTGAATAAGATGCTTCATGTGAGCTTGTTTGGTTAGAAATTGCCTCTTTTTTTATAAAAATGAGATGCAGAAAGCATGAAGGTTGCCATCATCGATGTTTTCATTATTAGCTCCATTGGCAAGTCCATTAGCTGTGAGCTTTGGGTCAATGTCTGATTGTTTAAAATGAAAACACTGTGTTTATCACAGTGAAGAGAAGGGTTGTAGGAGGAGGAGGGGTGGAATGAGATAATAACTAATATTGACCTAGTGTATCATCGTTTACAAAGCATTTGCTCACACATCACTTTGATGATGTGAGCCTTTGTAATAGCTCTGAGAGGTAAGGAACCTTGGCTGCTTTTCTTTTCATTTTATATGTGAGGACCTCGCGGCTGAGCAGAATGATTTACCTGTGGCCAGTCAACTATCAGGACTTACCCTGAGACTGACCCCCCAAATTCCTGAGGGTCCTTATTGTGCTTCCTCTATTCACCACACCAAAAACAAGGAGGAATGAGGTGCAGAAATCAGAGAACCTCATCCCAAACCTTATGGGGTAGAAAAGGCAGGATTTGGGCACAGAGAGACACGCCTTCAAACCCTGGCATTGCCCCATCCCATCGATCTGACTTCCAACATTGACGCCACCCACCTCTCCTGGTGCGTGAGCAGGGCACGGTGACCCTGCCTCACATGGTTGCTGCAGAGCCCTTCCACTGGGAAGAGATCATAAGTCACCGGTCCCTTCCTCCTTGACCCTGCCCCCATGCCCCTCAGTAAAACCGAAACGTCAATGTCTCTACATGGCAACATGCTGTGGTGGTATATCCTGTGTCCATTCGTTGTCTCATTTAATTCTCACACCACACACATACATCAGTGCTGTTATCGTGCCCATTTTATAGATGGGAAACTGGAGGGAAAGGCGGTTCACACAGTGGAGTGGTCGCACCACAGTCCGACTCCAGAAATCCTGCTTCCGGCCACCATGCCCAAGCAGTTCTCTACCTCCCGCTAGTCCCCTTCACTGCTCAACTTGAAGGAATTATCTGAGCTCTCAACTATTTCCTGCATCTTCCTTCCCTCCATAGCCCTTTACCAAAGGATCCTCCACCAGCATGTCTTTACTGCACTCTCAGTAATTAATAAGTCTAATGGCTTTTCCTTAACCTCACTCTTGTCGATGTATGTGGCTTTTGACACTGATGACTCCTGGAATTCCTCTTGACTCTGGAAACTATATTACCGCTTCACTAACTATTCCTCTGCCTTCCAGATTCCTCTTTGTCTGCTGATCTCTCATCTATCACCATAACATCAGCTGATCCTCTCCATGCACAGTTGCCATATTTGCATCTCTAATCCTCCCTTTCCCCTAAGCCCTAGACCCAACTTTGCGACAGCATCCAAATTCAAATTCATAGTGTCCTCCCATTTTCATTTTAGTTCCGGTCAGTACTTATTAAACATAAAATTTTGAATTCCAGTGTGCAGTAGTTGCAGTACTAGAGCGAGGGTAATGCATAAAGCGTGAAATCCATGCCTTCTTAGGGTTATATTTGGAGAACAGATGAAGAGAGATGGACTATAAGCAAAATAAGTAACTTACATAGTATATTAGAAGATGCTATGGAGAAAAATAAAGCAGAAACAGGATAGGGAGTGCTGGGGCAGATGACTGCAATTTTAAATATAGTTTTCAGGACAGTTGCACTGAGAACGTGATGTTTGAGTCAAGAATGATGGAGGGAAGGAAGCAAGCCTTTCAGATCCTGACAGAAGAAAACATCTGTAAGTGCAAATGCCCTGTGGTAGGAGATTACCTCATGCTCAGTGAGTCATAAGGAGGTCAGAATGGATGAAATGGTCAGAAAAGATGTCACCGAGGAAATCACAGATCACAGGATTACATGGGTCCTTATAAGGGACTGGGATTCTCCTGAGTGGTTTGGCGACCATGGAAATATTTTGAACAGAGAAGTGGTACAATTTCACATTTTTAGCACATCACTGTGGTTGCCACCTTAGAAATGGACCAGGCAGCAGAGTGGAGGTATTAGCAAAAAGACCAGCTATGAAGCTATTGCAAAAATCCCAGGGAGACAATCCCAGGATGGTGGGAGTGGGAAGGAGCTGAATTCTAGGTATGTCTTGTGACATCAGTAGCATCTACTGATAGGTAGTATGTGGAATGTGAGTACAGTCAAAAGTAACCAGGGTTTTTGGCAACTAGGCAGTTGGTATATGGATCTAGGGCTCAGAGGAGCAATCGGGCTGGACACAGCAACTGGGAATCAACTTAGAGTAGATGGTAATTAATCTACCTATTTAATCCTTAGATGAGACTGGATGAAATCACCCAGGGAATGTGAGTAGATGGAAAAGTGAACATAACCAAAGACTGAGACCTGGAACCCTCTAAAGTTAGGCTAGGAAATGAAGCAGAACCAGCAAAGGATACAGAGTGCAAAGAGCCACAGAGCTGACTCCAGTGTGGCCGTGTCATAAGCACAAGTAGATTGTATCTCCCCTGACCTCTAAACCTTGTGTGATTATATCCCATTGTAACAACACTTACTCCCCTTTGTACAGTAAAGAAATGGCTATAGAATTATCTAGAAGCAACAGCTTTAGCTAGCATGTACAGCAACATGGGCTGTCTCAGACTTTGAGTAGGTCAATTCCTGTTACTTAATTCTGCCAGCCACAATCCACTTCAGTATTCCCAGCAGTTACCATGGGCATAGAGATAAAAGTGCCTGCAGCTGTGAACTCACCTTCTTCCAGGCTGTCTGGCCCTCCCTTCACTGCAGCTGGGGCTGACTGGCATAGGGAGTGCTTCAGAGTCAGAGGGAGGCAGACTTACTCTTTCCATGTGCCCATGTGATGGAGAAGGATGCTGAGATATTTCAGCATCAACCTGATAAAGCAACTCTCTTTTAGACCATTCATGTAGTGCCCTGCAGGACTTCCTGCAGGAGTTATATGAAAGAAAGCGACCATTTCCTAGCTGATGACTGAAATAGTTACATATCTCTTTTTAATTATCAGATCCTTATGCAATATTACCAAGAGGTATTCCTGGTCCCAGAATTAAATGCATAGAGAATGCATAGCCAGGCTTTCTGACTGAACTTCTTCTCCTGTTGGGGTCTGGTCCAGTTCCCCACCAATGCTCTGGGAGTGGCTAGCCCATTGGACATCCTGAGACCCCTCCCCTCTGGTTTCCCTAGCGGTAGGTAAAGGTACTCTGGGGGGAGTGAGAGGAGCAGTACAGTATAGCAGTCGAAAGCACAACTTTGAAATCAGACAGTTCCCCATTCTATCTCTAACAATCTGTATGTACCTTAACATCTTTGAGCCTCTATCCTCTTGTGTGTAAAAGGGAATAAAAATTCATTTATCTTGTGGGATATTTTGAGCATTAAGTAAGATAGCATCATTAAAGCACTTAGCACAGAGGTTGCAGTAGAGTGAGCCCTCGTTAAGTATCAGCTATGAGAAGAAAGGGAAATGAAAAGATGAGGAAGAGGGAGGTAGAGAAGGAGAACGAGGAAGGGCAGGGCATCCCGTGACCGGAAAGAGGCATGGCCTAAGAGTGAGCACATATGCTGTTTCTTCCTTTTCTGTACAAGGATGGGGGAGGCAGGAGGAGTAGGGAGGTGCCCAGAATGGCATGTTTGCAGACCAAGCAGTTACTCGTCAGCTGGACTGGAAACCAATGAGAGAACAATGTATCGCCAACCTACAGCACAACTTTCACACTGAGGTGTTTTCTGGAGTTGACTATTCTCTCCTGTGGCACCAGTTTCTATGTGTTTCCTCAGTGCTGTATCGGCCAATGACTAGAATTTTAAACAATGCTATTTTTTGAGTAGAAATTCTACTGTGATTTCAAAGGAAATTAATGAATCTTTAACTCTGCTTCCTTTGCCCTCCTTTCCATCTGATACTTCCTTCTGAGTACATCAAATTTCAACCACCACCTCTTCCCTTGCACAAACAAACCTTACACACACTTGTATTTCCCAAGTGATTCTTGCAACAGAATGCCTCTAAACAGTTGATTACAAATCCACCACCCCAACTAGTGGATGACTCCTTATGGCTTCCGCAACACCTCTTTGAGCTTCTCACGTCCAGTTGGCCAGCTATGATGTTATTTAACTTGCTTTGGTATTTATACTTTTGTTTTGCTATGTTCCTATTAAATCCTGAAACCTCACACCATAAAACGTTTGGGGCTGAATTCCCCTCTGAACATCCCATTTTGCCCAAATGAATGATGTTTTAGTAAAGTGGCGGGCACCTTTCCAGCTTTTGAAAGATTCATTCAGCCTCTTCTTTTCTTGTGCTTCTCTTCTGTTTTGCCAGGTCAAGCTGGGAACTGCCTGACTTGAGGGAAGGGCGAGTAAAAGCCATCAGTGACTCCGATGGGGTGAGCTACCCATGGTATGGGAACACCACAGAAACTGTGACCCTGGTGGGCCCCACCAACAAGATCTCCAGGTTCTCTGTCAGCATGAATGACAACTTCTACCCCAGTGTGACGTGGGCGGTGCCAGTGAGTGACAGCAACGTGCCACTGCTCACGAGGATCAAGAGGGACCAAAGTTTCACCACCTGGTTAGTGGCCATGAACACCACCACCAAGGAGAAGATCATCCTTCAGACTATCAAGTGGAGAATGAGAGTGGACATTGAAGTGGACCCTCTTCAGCTCTTGGGACAACGGGCCCGGCTGGTGGGCAGGACTCAGCAGGAGCAGCCCCGGGTTCTGAGCCGGATGGAGCCCATCCCCCCCAACGCACTAGTGAAACCCAATGCCAACGATGCTCAGGTCCTCATGTGGAGGCCCAAGCGGGGGCCACCTCTGGTCGTGATCCCTCCTAAGTAGCAGCGGCCTAGGCTGACTGTGCATGGAGCACACGTCGCTGAGACATGCAGGGAGGTTGCCAGGGGTGGCAGGAGCCAAACTGAGTTTCTGAGCCAAAGCAGACCTCTCGGTTTGCCAGCCTACGCAGCCACTTGTGAAGAGCAAGGCTGCTCCTTGGGTGGTAGAACCATAATCCTTAGGAAAAGTCCCTTCCTTTTAGGAATAAAGAAATCCCCGATTTGACAGACTTGCCACGATTACCACGCGAGTAGCCATATTTTGGAGCTGACCACGATGATTCTTTTATCTGAACTATTGACCATTTCTTTCCTGTGAGATGCAGGGGATGGGAAAGAAATTAAACAGTGCCTGTGGCAAAGGCTGCTTCCCAACCAATTACAAGTGGGAGTGAAAACATCCACGCCAGGTGTTTGTAAGACAGACCCATGGGTGGGTGCTGGGGCAAGGGGTGGATGAAAGCCAGGTGGTGATGAGAATGGTCTGGGGGGAGAGGAAGAAACAAGTCGTTATCACAAAGTAATACCTGTGCATTGTCAGTTGATAATCAGCATCAGCATACTCCCTGAAATGAAAGGGGTCCCTAGCAACAGGAGACGTGTTGGTATTGGTCCACTCTGAGCAGGAGCCTCCAAAGGACTGTCCAAGGTGCTGATGTGAACTAGCCAGTGGGACTGTCAGTGGTTCCATCTCTCCACCTCTTTTCAAGAGTTGCTTATTCAGAGTATCCGAAAGCATAGCCTTTTGATGGATAGTTCCTATATTCTGCAGTAAGCGATGATATTTCGGGGCCTTCGCCATGTTTTCACTGAAACCCAATTTTGATTTTGTTTATAGCTGCTTATTCTGCTCCCATTATCAGCCCTAAATTTATAAAAAGACAACTGTTTATAAGCCATGAATCGATACAAGGGGAACATTTCAACGAACAAGAAGAGTATTTCCATTCTTTTAAGTTTCTGAGTGATTCGCACCCAGAATGACATGTATGCACGCGTACACATGCCAGGGTACAGGCAGCAACGCTCTAGCAGACTCACCAGCACTGTCTGCACATGTTCTTGTAGCCTTGATGCTTTATGTTTGTACTGTATTTATACACATAGCTCTACATGTTTATTTTAGGTCAATTTCACAGAAGCTCAGCTTTAACTGCTTGAGCATTTGTGAGAAAGTACTTTATAAGTTCATAGCTTTTTTAATGCAAATCTGAGCTGTTCACATTAAGCAATCCTGAGTTGCTGAGACCAACCAATAAAACTAAGAGACTATATTTCCTTTAGTCAGACCAATATAAAACTTTCAAGAGTTTCCAGTCTTCACAATAAGGTTTCCAGCTCTTCCAGCTGAATCACCCGAAAATTTTTTCCTTTTGTTCTCAATTATGCAAATGTGATATATATAATTCCATATTCAACAAGCCCATTTAAAATAATTATGAAACGCTCACAATGGCATTGTGGATTTCATAGGTGGATGCTGCCAGCCTAATTTCAGAGACGAGAGAGTTGAAGTTCAGAGCAATTATTATCGTCTGTGGTTGAATTCAAAGATCTGTCTTCTACCAGAGTTTGAGCATGTAGAAGGAAAAGCAGGAAGAAGGCACACTTATTGCTTTTATTAAAAATGCTATTTAGTTTAATTTCTTATGGGCTCTGATCCCGGGGAGTGGAGTTTATTTCCATGAGAGGGTTAACAGGCTTCAAATTATGTAGTGTTAACTTCACACCCCAACCACAAGCTACTCTCCTATAGATTAGTTATTGATGGCAAGTGAAGCTATTTATAACAACACATTAATGACACATCAGTGACTCACAGAAGACCTGGAGACATTCCATTTAGAAAGAATTCAGCTGTTACATTTAGATTCCTCTGTCCCAAGCTTGCTTTTTTTCTTTCTTCTTTTGAGAGGTAGTCCCAGGGAGCAACATGGCAGAATTATCAAGCTACTCATTTTGTATGCTGACCTCAGAAATAGCAATCTCTTCATCAGCTTGATCTAGATGCCACCCTTATAGGATTCTGGAGAGAAGATACCAATCCTGGAATCTAGTCCGTGTGGCCCTACTTGAAGAAAATTGATGTTTAAAAATCCAAACTGGTAACAAATTAATGAGAAAGGATTATTTATATCACAAAATCCTATACATGATTTCTAACTTCAGATTGCCCCAGCCCATTAAAACGTGATTTATACAATTATATTTACATACAGCAGAACTTTTTCAAGGGCATGTCTATATTTATAAAAAACAGTTCAACACACTTAGCCTCGACTTGTTCCTGCTGAAAACTCACGCATTTTGGAGTTTTCAAAGAAATGATTCCAGGCCAGTTTTCAGGGAAATTACATAATGGCAAAATGAAGGGAAAGTGCTACAAATACACATGTGGTTATTGTCAGTGACGCGATTGTGAACTTGACAGTTGTTATCTCAGTTCTGAAATCAGTCTGATAGATGACCTCTTGCCCTGTGGTTTTGATTGTTTTTTAAAGTGATAGTTGTTTTATAAGGAGGCAATCCTTTTCTCTCTGTGATCCTTAAATCATTACTTTTCAGCTTAGTTAGGATATTACCAAAGGAAAGTTTCTCCAACAAGAGAGAATTGACCTTGAAATCTTCCATCATCCCATCTGGCCTGTCTTCCCCTGGAGCACCTGGGTCTGGTGCTCTTGTGCTTCAAGGTGGGTGTTCTCATTTGGACTCACTGGCTTTAGACTCTAAACACACATACACACAATGGTTTCTAGGTGGCATAGGGTTGTTAATTCCTGTATGGAAAAGCATTTCATCAGCACATAGATTCTTTAGTCACTTTTGAGGTCTCAAGAGAACTGAGGTCCAGTTAAAATAGCTCCTCTATGTGTAGTCACAGACGTAACTGGCAGTCAGAGACACGAGAGCACCCAGACCTCCCAAGTCCTATGTCACAGCATGGTGATGCTTACCTGAGACTCAGAGTTTTCTCCTAGTCTCCAGACAAAGCATTGTCGCCATTGCTGAGCTACCCTCCCTCTCACCACTGGAGACAATAGACTCCATCCTTTAAAGAGTAGGGGGAAATCTCTAATTGTCAAAAAATGAATGCTCCAGATTCCCTTTTCCCATGACAGCTGTTTTGAGCTTGAACTCTTGGCCTGGGCTTTTTGCAGTATGCACTTGACATTGGTCAACAGCATGTGGGGAGTTTGGAGTCTGGTCTCTCTGCTGCATTTCTGTTCCTTGGGCGTGCCTTTTTACAAATCTCTCTCTCCCCTAGTACCAGGAATATCTCATAGGTCAAAACTGCATTCTGGGCAGCAACACTGAGCTGCAAAAGAAAACTATGATTTATATTTTACGAAAGGTTGCCACATCATTTTCTCATCTCCGGTCAGTGTTATAAGGAGTGTAATGTTGCCACTGATATTATTCTTAGTATCCCCATTTGACAGACAATAGATTGAGACCCAAAGGGGTTAAGTGATTTAGCCATAAGCACACAAAGAAAATATCAGGAGCCAGGATTCAAGCCGGGCCTCTGGCTCCGAACCCCATGCTGTCACACTGTACTGAGCTGCCTCCCTGCTTCCCTGCCTAGAAGGCACAAAAGAGAAAGGAAGGAAAGGAGAGCCAAGCCGCTTTCACCTACACAGTCATGTAGTCCTTACCAATCTACTAAGCAGACATATTAAAAATAAGAGAATGAACACTGTCTTCTTAGGCAGAGAACCTTGTAATCCCTGGGGAGATTGGCCCAGAAAAATGCCTGTCAGGGCCTGCAGTGTGGGTGAGCTGGCTGTCACCCGGCAGCTCTTAGCACAGGGCTGGTAATTAGCGGAGCTGGAAATCTGCTCTCCTGGTCTCAGATTCCCTTAAACACCATCGGCACAAAAGGAGGAGGAAAGCATGCACCCCGCAGCTGAGTCCCAGCTGAGCAAGGCCCTGCCACCCGCCATCCCTTAGCGAGCCTGGAGCAGCCTGCGGGGCGGGGGGGGGGGGGGGCGGGGGAAACAATGACTTTCCGAGCNGGGGGGGCGGGGGGGGGCGGGGGGGGGGGGGGGGGGGGGGGGCGGAGGAAACAATGACTTTCCGAGCTCGGGTTGGCACATGGAACATTCTCGTTAGGACTCAGGGCACAATTAAACATTGCCAGAGCCGGCTCCCGACTGAGTTGCAAAGAAAGATGTAAACACACACACACAGACCCACTGCACTCACACACACTTCAAGCTGAAAAGAAAATTAATCAAAAACCCAATGAACGCCTGAACGCTATAATTAAGCCTAAATGATCCTTGGATAGAAAGGAGCCCAGTGAGCAAGCGCAGCGCATGCAGATATTTTTACCCCAGAGTCTTATTCCCATTAATTTCTTTTGAGATCTTGAGTACATCTGGTTCCCGTGTTCCTGGTAGGACATCTGCCCGTGGAAGGCCTTCCGGTGGTCGCTGGCCCCCGAGGCTAGGGGACAGCCCAGGAGATCCGCTGTCCCCAGCACTTCTGTAGGAGCACATCTGGGGCTAGGGGGCGCTGTAGTCAACCCAAGTCGGCTGCTCCCCCCAGGATGGACCCCAGCCCTGGTGGCTCCTGGGAGTGTGCAGCACTTTAGAGTTTCCAAAGGGTCTTAACTCTGCACTGCATAGAGTGAGAGCCACCTCTGCTCGAGTTCAGAAATCTCAGTAGTGGCCCCGTCCTTCTGTCATGATCACGAATGACAGTATCTCCCGTTGATTAATATGTTATAGTCAGCATAGCACAGACACAAACATTTTGTCAGTTTATTCTCAACCATCCTGTCAGATGCGCTTGATAGCCCCAGTTTACAGACGAGAAATTTGAAGCAGAAAGGCCACGTGACCTGCCAGGGGCTATACTCATGTCCATAGAGCCCTCGGGGCTTGTGCCTCAGGCTCAGGCCCCACGCCCTGAAGGATCATTCCCCCTCTAGTTCAAGGTCACCTTCCTTCCCCTCTTGCCCAGCCACCACTGTTCCTGGGACAAGGCTGACTGGTGGACTAGGAGAGAGCGGCTCTGCACGGCAGCCCTGACTGCTCCGTAGATGCACTTTGATGAGACAGCACAGGCTCTCCTGGGTCACTTGGGGCTGCGCTCTCGGGCTCTGTGCTGGCGGTGGTCTCTCCCACCCAATGTCGGAAGGGAGACCCATCTGGGGCTCTGAGGTTGAAGGCTGGAGCCCATGGTCTCCACCTGATGGAGACGTCTCTGGACCCAGCTGGTGAGCTGCTCTTGGAGCAGGTCATTGAACTCATCCTTGCCTCAGTTTCCTCCTCTGTTAATTGAGCCTCTGACACAGCCCAGCCAGCATTACAGTGAGAAAGACAGTGGATGCTATCTGGAAATACTCCCAAATGCGTCAGGTGCAGCCTGGTAGCACATAACGACATTTCGGTCAACTATGGACCACATAGATGACGGGTCCCATGGGCTGGGCCATGCAGCCTCCGTGTGGAGCGGGGTTAAGTGCACTCTGACCTTCACACAACCACAACTTCTCCTGACAATGCACCTCCCCAACTGTGTGCCCCGCCGTTAAGTGATGCGTGACCATATTGTCAGATAAGTAGAATAACAGGACCTCAAGCCCCACTTACATGGAGGACCAAAGCCATCTCAGGGGAACCCGTTCTCTGCCTGGTGAGGCCTGGCCACGGTGAAGAGAGGTAGACTTACACTTCCCCTCCCCCCAGTACTGGAGAGGCCCTGACCCTAGAGTAAAGAAAGGAAGAAGGCACCCAGAAAGCAGCTCAGGCAGATTTTAAACCCAGAACTCCAAGAGGCCTTTTGGAAAGGAAGTGGGGCTGAATGTCGGATCTGGGCCAGACTGGAAATCCCAGCATAATTTGCCTGGTTTATGTTGACTAAAGAAACCAGCTAGGGACAGCTACATTTTTGCTGTCATGGACTCAGGCAAGAGATAGACAGTAAAAATAATAATGCTAATATATATGTATGTATGTACATGCACAGCCTTATATGGGTCTCCACTGGTCTGTCTGCACCTACAATTTCTAATGCCCAGGTCTTGACTGGGACCTCCTGTTTAGAGGTAGCATTACAGATTGGATGGTGGGTGTAAATAAAATGAGCAAGTCCCCCTTCCTATGCTGCACCCTTCCTCAAACTGCCTCACCACACAGTAGATATCTTTGGCCATGAACCCATCCTCTGCCTGTTCTGCCTGCAGTGGCCCCATCTGGTCCCCACCACAGACTCCCTGGGGAGCAGTGTCAAAGAGAACCTACCTACCAGCCTTCTGACCAGGAACAGGTCTCTGAGCAGCAGGAGCCTCTCCTCTGCCTCCTTGTCTCAGATTCCCTTCAACACCAGTTAGCCAGTTGCCCTTGGCTAACCCAGAGAATGTACTATGATCCTCAAGGCAGTTGAGTGCTGGCTCGGAAATGCCCGAGAGAAGAGAAAGTAGACTTTGGAATTACAACCATGAGGATAGAGGACTAGACACAGCAGTGGCCCACAAGCACACAGACCTCTGTGGGGACATGAGGGGCTGGGACTCTGCAGAAATGTGGTTGAGCAGGAGGCCAGCCTCAGGCTGAGGCCTGTCCTTGCTGGTGGGGGAGGGGGGAGCAGGAAAGAGGACAGGCTATTTTGCTCCCAGCCAGGCCCTGGGCTGCAGTGAGTTGTGCAGATACCCAGGACACAGAATTTCACTCAGGCTTGTGAAAATACCCAGCCTGCCCCAGGAGCATGCATCCCCTTCCACACTAGACCCTTGGCTGCCTCTGCCCTGTCCCAGCCCTGCTGCACACCATCTTCTGAGCATTGTTTTCTTCCCAAGGTGAGCAGACAAAGGCTGTTGTGAGATTGCTCAGGGTCTTCACTCCTCAACAAGCATCTATGTGGAGTGTCCCCTCCATGCCAGGCCTCACAGACCCCCTGGCACAGGGAGCAATTTTCACTGGAGACTCTGGGGGCCAGTTGCCCCCCTTGAGGTGACACATCTCAAGGCACCTTCGAATCTTGGTGCTCCATGGCCTTCTCTCCTGCCCAGTGTCTCAGCCAGTCAGTGGAGAGGGACGGCTGCTTTTAGGCCTGAGGCCAGGAAGGGGTGGTGCGGGAACGTAGTACACTGACAAGGCAGCACTTCTGTCGGGCATTCTGAGCTCTTCCCAGAAGAGGCCCAGGGGAGAACCTATAGCCACATCAGGTAGACACAGCCCTGGTGATGAAACAGCTGGTTATCTCTCTATCTGCTCTTGTCCCATCACCCCCACCCTTCAGGCCAATTAGAAGATTCCACACAGACGTGATCCCATGAAATGTTAATTGGAAAAATAACAGGAAAGATAATACATGCACTTCAGGCTGAGAACTGTTTCATTAAACTTGGCTTTGGAAGCAAGACAGCCAATTAAATTATTTCCTACTTCACTCCCTCAAGTACCAGAAACTATAGAAAGCTATTACTTCTAATTAATTAGAAAAGAAAGAAGGACTCTGCATATGCATATCAGATGGATAGGACAGAGCTGCTACCCCACCGACCTCTTCGTGCACACACAGGCACATGCATTTGCACACATGTGTACCACATGAGCACACACACTTCACGGACTAAAGACCCTCATCTGAAGAATTTCATGGATCTTCTGAAAACACCTGCTCCCAAGAGCCACTGGCACTGTCAAGCCAGGATGGTGCCTTCTTTGGGCAGGCTCATCAGAGAGAAAGAGGGCATGTGTTGTGAAAGAAGAAGCATCTCTAATCTCATTTGGTTTCCAAACTCTGCAGCCAAAAAACAATCTTGCCTTGTCCTTTGCTGTGTCAGTTCCCTGTTCCCAATGCACCAGATGGACTCACAGGCCAGACCTGAGCCCCCTGTGCCTGGTTTGTAATTGGCTTTGTTCTGAGGTCTCCTGCAAGCCCCTCTCACCTCCTGTCTGTCGAATTAGAACAAGGCCTATTCTCAGTGCCTTCGCTGCCCCCAAGGTGGACTGGTTGTGGGAGCACGTTGACAGAGCTCTGACCTGTGTCTCGTCTTGGGGAAAACTGATAGACAAATTTCTCTATGCAGTTGCAATATGCTATGAGTGAAAATTATGCTAACCCAAGGCACCCTTATTGTATAAATAGTGGTGTGAAACCTAAAATAATGTAGTGGCCATAAAAAGTGGTTACCCTCACCGTGTGGCTTCTACACACAGGCATGTCCAACTTGGTTCCTGAGCAGTAGACACCAAGGTTGCCTCAAGGCCTCTGTCACGTGTGCCACACCACGCCCACCTTCCCCATCACCTGCCCTGTCTCATCATGTGCCATGTAAGATGTCAGGGTTGGCAAAGTCTAGCACAACCAGGAAGGGGAACTGACATTCATTAGCACATGGTAGCTAGTCCCAACATTCGAGAACATTCTAGAATGACTTCAGTCTATTAAGTCCCTGCTTTCACATACAATGTTTATCTGCTAACTTTAAGTAGTTGAAACCAGTTTATTCGGTCATCTGTATAAGAATTTTGGATTTGTTTTCTTCTTAAAACTGAAACAGTGCATAAAACATGAAAATGCAACCATGTTCATTTATAATCATAAAAACGTACCATTATTAGCAGTACATTCCTCTGAAAGCAACCCAGTATATGTTACAAAAATCCAGATATAAAACAGGAAAAAAATGATCAGGAAAGAAAAGGTGGATTTGTCTCAGAGCATTTCCTTCCATGCATTCAGAAAAAATTTTTTAAGTTTAAAAATTCAATTCACTTGCTACTTCTTTAGCATCACGACTATGACATACAGCAATCTATACAAGTACCCACTTAAAAAAAAATTGTGGCAGATTTTCTTTTTAAAGAAAAATTGACTGACAACTTCAAGATAAATGATTTAGACTCATATCCAAGAAGCAAGTTTTAACCCATTTTCAGAAAACTGGGTAAGCCACAGGGTATGGTGAATCATCAATTCTTGAAAAGCTTGTGCTTTGGATGCTGAGAACAAAACCATGAAAGGAGGGGCCTGGAATTTCTACCCATTTCTGTAGATCATTTCGTGCCTTACTGATGGCTTACATCTACAGGTGAATCTGAAATCTCTTAATATTTTAGCTTTTAATCTTTTTTTTTTTAAAGAACCATGTAAAAACTACACACCCTCCTTATCGATTCATGCCTGTGTGGGATTTCAGGGTCATCACTCCCTTGAAATTTATTTATAGAGGTCAGTTTAGGAAAATCTGCTTTTAAGGAATGACATCCCTTGGTCCTTCAATGGTCTAATGTCCATTTTATTTACATGTCTTCATGTCCACACACAGGACAAGGCACGCCCAGCAAGCAGAACCACACGGCAGAGACTAAGGAGGAGGAAAAGAGTGGTGGCTGGTGGCTCCGGATGCTGAAGGCTTGGACAGTTGGTTTCCCATTAAATGAGTGCCATCCTGCTTGTCCCCTGTCATCCTCCCATCCTGTGACCTGTCCCCTCCCCACCCCACCACGCCACGCAGCGCTCCCAGGCCTGGCCGGGCTGACTGGCCGGCTCCTGGGGGCCTACGTTGCAGCAGGAGCTGTGCCTGTATCTTTGTGTGTGTGGAAAGATTGGGTCCATCCATGTCATATTCATCCCGACTCCCTAAATGAAGCCACCCAGTGATGGAGAACTGGCCAACCTGGACTTGAGAACACCTCAAATGACTCAGCCTTGGGTCCCAAACTCTGTTGTCCCGCCCAACCCTTTTGGACAGGAAGACTCTTCCTCCCTTCTCTGCATGGGTGACCAGTGTTAATCATCTCTCAAGATTTCTCTGATCCTTGGAGAGCCAGGGCCGTATCAGTCCCATTTCCCCTATGATGGCCCCTGAGTGCCTTCAGCAGGCCAAGTACCAAGTGTACTATCACCAGGATCAGTGGGGTGAGGGGAGAACCACCCCAAGGGGAAAAAATGGTATGTGTTGTTTTATTGGTTAACTTACTACTTCACTTACTGATTGCTGAAATGTGTATTATATGGCAGAAAATCCACTCCCACCAACCCCAAAATTTATCTTTTTGGTTCCGCAGAGCACAATAAGTTAGTTATTCCTCTTTGAAGACACAGGGAAAAAAGGAGTGGAGGAAATTTCTCTCTTTGTGATCAGGTACCTGCACCCCAACGAGATTTTCAACCAGGAGCGCAATTAGAAAGCACTAATGGGACTACACAAATCATCAGAGGCTCTTCAGTCTGAGGAGCAAACCCCCCAACACACACACACACACACATACACACACACACACACTCCAGCAACAACCCTCCTGTTCCTGTGTCTGGCCAGCAGCTTCCTGACCATCCAGAAAGCAGCTTGACTTTTAGGCAGAACTTGACTTCTCCTTCTGCTCTGGCTGTATCTTCCTAATGCCACATGTACAGTCAACTTACCTTAGGAACATAAACAACTATCCAAGCCTGATCTCTTCCATGACTCATTAAAGCAGAAACTCAAGGGGTAGAACCTGGCACCCAGATGACTCTGATGTGAAGCTAGGGTTAGAAACCCTTCTGGGGTGTTCTCTGCGTTGCCCCTTCCTACCACACACATCCTTCATCCTCTATTGCCCAAAAGTTCTCATTCCCTTCCTCCTACCCCTCCTCACTGGACCAAACCCCTCAGGTCAACCAGCCTGAGCAGATACCTGGAGCATTGACTGGCACCTGCCCCCAGCTTGGGGGTCACTGTCAGTCCACCCCCAGTTTTTCTGGGAGCAGAATTCCATCCCTTGCCAGATTTTCCCAACCTTCCAACAGTTGAAAGGGCACTTGGATGGTATTCATGTCTCCAAAGCCCTCTCTTAATACAAGACCCAGACCTGGTTTTATAAGCTGAGGCGTGGTCATTTCTGCAGTTACCTGAATCGAATGAGGCCTACTGGTTACACAGAGAGGCACCTTACTGCCCCCAAGCCAGTCCCTTCCCCAACCACCTGGAAGTCTCCAAATCCTAGAGGGCCGAGAAGAGACAGCTCACTCTTCACAATTCTAACATCTCTGCTATTCTCTGAAGAGTGTGAGTGTGTGCACACATGTATACACTTCCTCTACACAAACCGCCTAGCTCCACAGAGATGGACTCCATTCCTGTTGAGCCCACGTGTTCCATATTAGATGTATACTCAGGATGTTGTGATTTATACACATTGTTAGACAACATACACACACACACATTTTGGGGTACCTGTGATAGGGCAAGTTATTTTCACCACCTGGTCTCCCCGTCTGAGTAACTGCCCTGGTCCAGGGGTCTTTCACACACATCTGCTACTACCCAAGTGTCCCCTTCCGGCCTCCATCCACAAAGCCATCCCCCTTGGTCAGGATGCCCCTGCCCTCTGCCCCACTTCTCAGGATCCTGCCCTCTGATAGGTCACAAACAGCTCAGTCAGTGGGTGCTAAAGAGTTGCGTGTCACCCTCCAGGTGGACTTTCATGTTTTCATAGGGGTTACTGGTAATGCCTTAATCTGAAGGAGTGACCCTCGTGGTGGGAATTTCAGGCACAGCCATGGGCCAGTAAGAGATGCTTTTTTACAGGGAGGGCTCTCTAGGGCCCCCAAATCACACCTATCTCTAGGATCCACCTTTCCTAAGTGCATGAGTATAAGCACAGTTACCTACATACACTTTGCATCATTCTGAGACACCTCCCTTATCTTGACCCTATCTTTAAAAATGAAAAGAAAAATTTAAACAGGAACCTGACAGATTAATTGTAACTACACTGGGAAATGAAACCTATTTTTCACCGGCTGCCAGCCATCTGCCCCCTCCCCACTCTGTTCCATTTCCCTTCTGCTCCTTCTCCTCCGCTACCACCATTTGCAGTTACTTGTATGTGTCCCTCCATGTTCTCCCTCCCTTCCGTGTACCCCTTCCTCCTTACCCTCACCCCAATAATCTTATTTTCTTCCTTTGCTGTTTCCCCATTGGAATTATACTGGGTTTTGTTGTTTGTTTTTGGTGTCATCAGACAAAGAGCAGGTTAAAGACATGAGCACGTGTATGTTGCTTTGAAGAGCAAGAAACCAGGTATTCTGCTACCGTTTGGAGAAAAACCCAGCAAAGGGAGAGACGAAAGCTGGCTCTGCAGAGTGCCTTAAAAATGACTTTAATTAGGAAATTGAGTCGTCAGTCTTTGGATGTTACATAAACTCAAACAGCTGTTGCATTTCACATCTCTGGGATTAAAAAAAAGTTAAATACAGTATGTATTCAACAACAACAAAGTATCTTTTCTTTTTAACTTGGTCCTTCACCATGTAGTCTCTGGTTTTCTAAAGAGCCTGGGGCAGGCTCCAGAAACAAAACTCCACGACACCTAGATGGCAGGTGCAGGAATCCTGCCCAGCTAGGAAAAGTGGCAGAGAAGGTGGGTCCTGCAATCAGACATGGTCCAGCAGGTGATCTAAGGCAAGAAAGAAGCATGGTGACAGTGAGTGAGAAGAGAAACAGAACCCTCACCCTTCTCCCTGATGACACACTTGCCTAGTTTATGACTTAGTGCTCTGAAATGGGAAGGGGAGGAGTGGGGTGGAGGGAAGAGAACATTCTAGAAATGCAGAGGGATCAACTTTGCCCTTTCTTCCCCCCTACCTCCAACCACCACTCCTCCCTGGAGCCCTCTTTGACCACTTTCTGCTTTGCTTTTGATAATTGATTTTCCTTTCACCTCTTGCCACCTAGGATCTGACAATATGCAATGTTTTGAAGAGTATGAGCTTCTGAAGATAGTTAAGTCTTCTAGGATATGGTCTGCTTTCCTGAGTGGTCAGAATTCTCCAGGAAAGGGTGGAAAGTAACATTGAGATGGAGATCTTGACATGTTCTTGGATTCTGAAAACTCGGTATTGATGAAAAAGAACTGAGTTCCAGGCTCTCCACCATCAACATCCTCCTTCTCCCCACCAGCACCCCACCTGCTCTCCTACCCTGAAAGCCAGTTCCTGGCTGAAATCTTCCTGGTGTCAGCTAATTAGCACCTGTTCTCACCCCTGGACCTTCTCTTCAATTCTATCATGGCTTTTTTTCCCCCACAAGAGATGTGACCCTCTGCATTTGCATTCTCTCTCTCCCTCCCTTTATTTTCTCATTCCTCTCCCCACCCCTGGCTTCTTTCCCCCTAACCTATCCCCACCCCATCTCACACAAAAGAAAGAGCAAGAAGGAGACCCAGATACTGAAATAGAGAGATAACTAGTGACTTCCACTCCTGGAATACCATATTTCTCTGTCATACATGTCTGGGAGTGAGGGAGGGGTACACTCTTAAACACAGGTCTTTATAAGCTGTTACCACCCCCTTCCCTAAGTGATGCAAGGGGGCCTGGAGGTCCTTCTAGAACCAGTCCTACCTTGTGTTGAAAGCACCAACTTCTAAGCCTCTTTGAGGCACCAAGTCCTGTCCTGCCCAGCCAATGACTCCAGCACTAACAGTGCTCTGAACTGGACCTGGACCTCTGGGTGACCCCAGTGGGGAATCCCAGCAGGTGCCCCACTTTAAGCTGTGGAGAAGAGCAACTGGGCTCAAAATTTCCCAGGTCCCCTGTGCAAATTGACGCACTTCCTCCAAGCCCCCTCCCTGATAACCTGTTACATAAGTAAAAAGGGTAGCGATCTACAGGGCAAAAGTTTGTTATTTCAACAAACCCCTTTTCAGGAATCCACATGTACCAGACACTATTTTTTATTTTCTTTCACGGAGGTAACATTAGTTTACAGGACTGTAGATTTCAGGAGTCCAGTTTCTCACTTGAGCTGTTGTGTAGCCCATGCCAGGCCCGCCAATCACCACGCACTGCCAAGCTCCGCCACTCACCCTCTTCTCTCCGGCACCACCATCTAGTCAGAGACCAGACACCATTCTTGAATTCTTCACTGAACCAAACAGACAAAAATAAAGCATCCCTTCAGAACCTCCATTCTAGTCAGAGGAGAGACAGTCGACATAAAGAAACTGTAGAACAGGGCCTGTGGTGAGAAGCGCTAGGGGAGGGGAAAGACTAGATGGGGGAATCAAAGAGGACTTGAGGAATTGAGGAGACAAATACCAGGTTATTTCACTCAAACGTGAAATATGGAGAAATTGAACAAAAAGCAGAAAAACCAAAACCAAACAAACCCTAGAAATTCTGACTGTAGAATTGAAACTTCCAGAGGGGGAGGGTGGAGGAAGAGGAGCAGAGCGGGGAGTGGCCCCAGCCAACCCAATTGTAGAGCCAGTGACTATGGGTGTGGTGATAGTGGGCATGGTTTTGCAGCATCTATCTGAAGAGGCGTGAACCTATAGCTCCAAGTCATATACAGTGTTGTAAACCATTGTTACCTCAATGAAAATACAATTTTTTTAAAGCTTGGAAGATCTGCTCCAGGCAGGTTTCTGTTGGGCCATACCAAGAAGCAACTGCCAATTGCTTTTACTACTAACAACAGTGATCATTTGCTGCCTTCAGGCACCCCATCTAACTGTGCATCAATACCCACCCCGCTCCCTGTAAGGCTTGCCATCTATGCTGTTTCTGTGCAAAGCAGTGTCCGGGTTATCCTGGCCTGTCCTCAATAACCCATGACCAATCTTAAGAATTCATTTACTGAGGCTGAAAAAGGTTGACTTTCCCAAGTGACATGACTGCAGGGTGTCAGAGTGAAGATTCCAGTAGGGCTCGTTGGACTCCATAGCTTGATTTTTTTCTGAATGCAAGAGCACAAGATCTAAGACCAGAAGAGCCAAAACTGAGGGCCAGCATTGCCTCTTCCTGTGTGCACAGAACCTTGAATAGTTCCCTGCAAACACAAGACAGGAGGTGAAATGAAAGTATAAATCATAAGGCCTGGTATACATGTGAGGAACTGAGGCAACTGCAGACTGTCTCAACACTCCTCTTACCTGCTATCTGTGTGATTCATTAAGTAAATAAATATAATTAAAAGGAGTTATTTTTATAGTAAGCTACACACAACTCCCAAAGCAATCTTAACTCAAGTTGGAAAAATTAAAACAGTATATATATTCTGTCTATAAACTAATTATCTGATGCAAATGGATTCAGAGTAAGCCCACTTCTAAGGTAGTCTATAAAAGCACGTACATAATTACCCCAAATGTATTGAAGAGGCACTGGTGCATGGCCCTTGTTAGGAGCTTCTGATCACTTTGTGTGGGGAAAAGGTGCTCCCAGGGGTGGAGGTATAATGCTGAGCAACCAGTTGGATTTATTATCCTACTCCAGACCTCTGCTGCCTCTTTGTTCTCTCAGCCATGGGAGAACACCCGGCAGTGAACAGAAAGCACCTGTCGTGTTGGCCCACGAGGCAGTGGACAGAGCCCATCAGTCTAGACTGACAAACAGGCCTGGTTTCAGCTTCTGGGAAAGCTCAGAAGGTGCAAATTACAATTGATATTAGAGGACAGGTGCTACGGAATGACTGTGTTTCCCCTCCCCACAAAAAAAAAAAAAAAAAAAAACCACATATTGATGCCTTAATCACACCTGTGTGATGGCATTGGCGTTAGGGGTTTTTTTTGGGGATGGGGTGGTGATTAGATTTGGATGAGGCCATGGGCTTGATCTTTTTCCAAGGGGATAAAAAGACCTGGGTTCTTGCTCGCTCTCTCTTTGACACACAGGGAACCAGGTCCCTCAGTGGGATTTGACTGTGGTGACAGGCTGGTCTTGGACTTCCAGCCTCCAGACTGATAAGGACGTGCTGGTCTTTTAAACACCCCACCCCCATCCAGTATATGGTGTTCTTGCTATAGTAGCCCCAACTAAGACCTGAGGCACACTTAATTTACTGAAACGGCTCTGAAATCTAACTGCCCAATCCCTGTGCTTTTAAAAAAATAAAAAAGATTTATGCATACAAGCACTGGGGTACAGGCCAGAGGTGTGGGGGGGGTGAGAGGATTCACCACAGAGAGCGGGGAGCAGAACAGGCAGATCAACAGAAGTACACTGCTGAGGGGAGCAGCTGGCACAGCAGAAGTCTGCTGCGCCATGTGGGTCCCCCCGTGGCCGGCAGCAGGGATCGAACTCGTGCTGCAGTGGCTGTGGTTTGCTTCATAGTGCGTTGCTCAACCCACTGCGCCACCAGGGAGGCCATATCCCTGTGCTTTTGCAAAGCAAATATACTGCCTTAGAGTGGGGAAGTTCTATTAAAATGAAGATGAAGCACACATGCACAGAACTCCCCAATGTCACTGCTCTCTTCTCCCCATGGTCAGTGGACAACTAACACTGAGAAAGACAGTGACCCTCACATGCCCCTCCCAGCTTGGATGATGTACAGTGTCCTTTCCTGCTCTGAGGGGCCTCCATAATTTAAGGAAAATTGGATAAAACCACCCAAAGACAGGGCCTCCCCTGGTGGCGCAGTGGGTTAAGCAACGCACTACGAAGCAAACCGCAGCCACTGCAGCACGAGTTCGATCCCTGCTGCCGGCCAG
>JAGFMF010011405.1:2848051-2921563 GCA_019455555.1 Galemys pyrenaicus | reverse complement strand
CGTTCTCTGTGGTGAATCCTCTCACCCCCCCCACACCTCTGGCCTGTACCCCAGTGCTTGTATGCATAAATAAATAAATC
Source organism: Galemys pyrenaicus (assembly GCA_019455555.1). Taxonomy (NCBI): domain Eukaryota; kingdom Metazoa; phylum Chordata; class Mammalia; order Eulipotyphla; family Talpidae; genus Galemys; species Galemys pyrenaicus. The sequence continues at coordinate 2,921,483 of JAGFMF010011405.1, read as the reverse complement.
TTTAAAAAAAAAAAAAACACCCAAAGACAAAGATATCTTGATGAACCCAGGTTCCAATTGAAGGATTTATTTCATTTCCATGGGAAGGACAGAGAATGAACCAAGATAGATGGTGAACGAACTCCTGGAATAAACAAAAGGGATATGGGAGATGCTAAAGCCATGATGATCACAGTTTCTAAACCAAAAATTCTTGTCCATAGTTTGACAGGCACAAAATAATTAAAAGCGAATCTATCCTCCAACTTCTGAAACTTGTCTTTGCCCCTACCCAACAGCCAAATCTGTACTGTAGCAATTGTTCACTCTAGTGAGATGATGTACCTTGAAGATGGGAACCAATTATTTCCCTATCACTAAAGAGAGAGAAATGGGCTCCAACAGAAGCTGTAGGCATCTTTTATTAAGATTCTAAGAGTAAAGAATGGTCTGTGGTGGGGAATTTTTCTTCTCTTCCTAACCCGCCTGTCTCACCCCAAACAGAAGGACTCACAGCAACAACAGATGCAGGGACTGGAGAGTTTGTCCCTGGGAAATTCTGATTCACTCCAGCTCTTCTGAATTCCAAAGTTTTAAACAGGTGGTCTTAAATATTCCCCAAACCCCACCTCCCTAAAAGCACACCCCCTTCAGGAATATGCCCCTCAGTGGGGATCAAAAGTTGGTCTGCCCATGGCTAGGCTGAATGTCAAGGCTGTGCAGAAGTGGCCAGGCACCTGACACTCTTGCAAGTTTAATGACAGACAAATATCTTCTCAGGGTCAAATAAAGAGCTACTGGGGGCTGTTGTCACTTGTAGTTATGAACCCCTGGGTCTCAGAAGTAAGCTGGCCCAGCTCCCCAAGAGCTAAAAGTCCCAGAAGTTCCACGTGTTCGAATATCACCACACAAAGGAGCCTCTTCTGTGCAGCATTTCCCACTGTGTTTGAGGGCTGACACATGAACGTGCCCAAGGCTGCCGAAACAGTCCTGTGCCCCACTCCCCGTAAGCCTGGGGCTTGAGATGCTTGAGGCAGGGCTGGGTGTCCTTAGCGGGAATCACTGAACTCCATCAAGCGCCCTGTCTTCATGAGGACCAGACAGGGTCACAAGCTGGGCCTGCCTGGTAGGGATGGGCTTGGGGAGCTCATCGCTGGTGCTGAGTGTGTCTAGGATAAACCCAAGCAGGAACTGACATGGCTTCTAGAGTCCAGAGGGAAAGAGGAAAGTATCATTGACTTTTGTTACTCATCTTTTGCCAAAGTGAGATTTCAACCATGGCATTTGCTACTTCTAGAGTCCAGGGTTTCCTCTCCGATGCCCACACCTCAGAAGGTTGCGATGCAGGAGCCAGTTGCCAGTGGAGGTCACACTTCCACGAGAAGCAGCAGCTGCCCAGGTGCAGCCCCAGGGTTGCCCCCTGTCCCCCCCCCCCACACCCAAATGGTGTTTGTCTTTCACACCTTGTGCTACCCCCATTACTCAAGCGCCTGCCTCAGCACCACACAGACGTGCACTCCTGCCATTCCAGGTGCCAGCAGGCAGGTACGAGAAGCATCCTTCTCGTATTTGTCTGGAGCGCCGGGTCTGAGCAAACAAATCCTGTGTAGAACAAATGTGGGGAGTGTTTATTTATTTGTTAGACATTTCAAATCATGCTTTCTATAAAACTGGCTCCCAGGCAGGAGAAGCTGCATACAAAATCTTGGAGGTTGAAATGATTAATGTGCAGGCGTGAAATAGGAGTCCGCACCAGCCCTGCAAACAGAAGGGGAACGCCTGGTCATCTCGGGAACCAAGGACATGCGTAAGAAGGAATCCTGCCTTCTTGTGGAGGACTCTTTTATCCTATTTGGGTTATTTCTCCATAGCATGCTATCTCTTTGAAAAATTTTTGACTTATTTAATATAGATAGTCCTTCTCATATTTGATATGGAGATTCACACCGTGCCACATATTCCCTCTTCAAAAACACTGAAGATTAAACAGGAGCTCACTAAGCACCCCATGCACAAACACACCTCTCATGCTCTTCCTGACAGCATTCAGGTAACAGGAAGACAAGGGGAGGAAGCTGAGGTTCACCCAGACCATGTGGCCAGCTGGTGCATGGCGCTATTAAATGGACCCCAGTCATCTGACTGCAGAGTGCTGTGGGGCACCTTGTCACCTCCCATGTAAATCCTGAACAAGGGGGAGCTGGAGATTAGGGGAGAGCTTCCAGAGAAAGGATGCTCTGTTTAACACTGACTGAGACGTAATGAGGAAATAGAAGCAACCCCTCCATCTTCTGGCATGGGGGCATGGTTTTCCCACCATTTCCCCCACTGGGGTGCTTGTTTCTTCCCAGTCTCAGCAACTGGCCTGACCTTGCACTTCTCCCTGTGTGGACAAGACAGCACCAAGCCATTCCACACCCTGCAAGCTCCAAGGGGCTCAAGTGAGTCCCACTTCAAGCCTTCAGCCACGGTTCCTCCCTTTCCCCCTCTCCTTCCTCCATCTCTCTCTCTCTTTCTCACAGGCACACATAGACACAAATGTGTCTGCATGCACTTTCAAAACTGTCAGATACTCTACACCAAAATGTTGATCCCCGGTGGGATGGGATGAAGTCATGGGACCTTTAGGAGGTCATTTGGTGCTGCTGAAGGGGGTCAGTGCCCTTGTGAAAGGCCCTCCAGAGCTCCCTGTGAGAACAGTGGGAGGAGAGTTCACTTCTGTAAGCCAGGAATTGAGCCTTGATCTGCACCAAATCTGCTGGCGCCTTGTTTGTCGACTTTCCAGCCTTTAGAACAGAGAAGTAAATTTCTGTTGTTTATAAACCATCCATTCTATAATAATTTGTTATAGCAGCCCAAACAGACTAAGATATCCACCCCCCCCACCCCACCCCAAATACTGATTCCCTATCCGCAGGCAATATCCTGACTTTCTTTTGCACAAAGAGGTTTGATTGGATTAAAATGCACTTGCTGGGGTCTCCCTGGTGGCACAAGAGGTTAAGTCTCAGCACTATGACGCTATCTGCAGCCACTGCAGCATGAGTTCGATCCCCAGCCAGGGAGCAGACCCACATGGCACAGCAGACCTCTCCTGTCTTGTTCCCTGCTCCCCTCAGCAGTGTAGTTCAGTAGATCTGCCTGTTCTGCTCCCTACTCTGTCTCTGGTGAATCCTCTCACCCTCCTGCACCTGTGGCTTACATCTCAGCTCTTGTGTGCACTTGCCCTGAGAAGGCTATGTAACAGGGAACATGGAGCCCATATATGATGGTGGCCCAATAAACTGCTACACCTGCAACCTTGCAGCCTATACTATCTAGGTGTGTGTGGTTGCACTTCTAAGATGTTTGCACAACAAAGGAACTGCTTATCACCACATTTCTCAGACTATATCCCCATCATTCAGCAACACAATATTTTTGTGACAATCTTCTGGCAGATGGCTGTCAAAGGCCTATAATGCTATTGCCCACCCCCAACAGGATAGAAGTCATTTCATCCTAATTATCTTGCTCTTCATTCACCAAAGGGGTGCAGGCATCATGGCCTGGTCAGCCCTTTCTCCCCTCCAGGCCCAGTGCTCCCTGCTGGCTTCACCCTATCATGACCCCCATGACCCCACCTGTTCTTAACCCCTCCTGTGTTCTAGTTGCCATAGGGGAATCTAGCTCAGATCTTTGTAGTCATCCAGAGTGAGGGAGAGGAAGGAGCATGTGAAAGTAGCAGAATCATGGGGTAGAAACGTTTTTCAAGACACTCACAAGCTGGGTTCCCTCACCTGATTTTCTCACCCTTAGGAGCAGAGGGAGTAAGCCTCTGCCTGTTGGAAAGCCGTCAACCACACCCCTACTTCCAATGGGAAGTATCTCCATGGACTGTGCGGAGGAAAAGTAGACACTAGCTGGAAAGATGTCAAGTCTAGAACATTCTATCCTGCCTCACTGCAAAGCCCAGAGTCCTTACATACTCACATCTTGGGGTAAGGCATTGAACGAAACTGTAGCATAGGAAAGAAGGACACGATGTTAGCTGGCTTTTGTTTGAGTCATTTGTGTTAATATTTACCAAGCTCTCAGCAGAACTATTGCATTTGTCATCTCATTTCATCTTTCTGGCTCATTCTACTCTCATCTCCATGTACAGAAGGGCACGTACAGTCATTGCCTGACTCTTCCCTCTGCTTTGAGCTTACATCTATTCCCCCAAGTCTTTGCTCAGATGTCACCTTTACCAAGAGCCCTTCCCTGACCGTTCCCGCTGCCATTAGAAGCCCCACTTCTCACCTCAAGTTCCTGCCCTCTTAGCACACATCACCTCCAACCCACAGATGAACTGTCTGCTATGTTTATTGTTACTGTTGTCGTCCAAGCTCCCTCTGACATCCCAGTAAAAGGGGTTCCACAAAGGAATCGTGATGTCTGTTTTATTCATTGAATATTCCAAGTGCCTGCAACAGACACCGGGCCTGAGGTCTATGGTGGGTGCTCCGGAAGTGAAAACTGCATACATAAAAGACAGTAAGCAGCAGTAAGTGGGAGATGAGGAACTCAAGCCTGACCTCTCAGCCACTACTTTGAGGATTCAGAGATTTTCGAACTGCCCAAGGAAAGACGAGTTCACACTAAGGAGCCAAATCCATAGAAACCAAAGTTAGAACCAGGAATTACCAGTTAGAATCAGCAACCAAGGCAGGACTGGTGACCCCACTTCTGTCCTGGGCAACCTGGTAGCTCCCTCCAGTGTCTCTTCTTCCCTTCCATGCGCTCCCGTCTCCTCTCCTCCTGTGCTCCTGCCTTCAGTCTACCAGGGGCCACTGGCTCTTCTGACCCTCACTTTGCCTTCGCTCTCCTCCTGCTCTCCCTATCTCCCCTCTCACTCATCGAGAGAAGACTACCTGACTGGCCAGTGCGTGTCAGCGACGCGGAACAGTAGCCCTCTGCTGTCCTGAGCAAGTGCCCTACCTGCCCAGACCACCCTCTGGACTCACTTCTTCAGCAACACTTCCCACCCAACCCGGACTCCTTCACTCTCCACAGCTTTTATCAATGGAATTTTTTCTTCTCCTACGGTTCATTCATTTACTTACTTTTGATTTTAAAAGCCATGAAGTGATCTCCCTCTCCCATGTTTTAACTTTGTAATGACCCTGACTAAGTGGGGGCAATTAAGATAGAGGGATTTTAATTAAAAAGTAACCACTTGTCTAGCAAGACATTGATAAACACCAAAACCAAAGACGGATAAAACCTGACTGTGCCTAGGACCCTGCCTAAAATAACATTTTTTTAAAAATCTTGAATAATTGAAATTTACTTTTATTTACATACATACATTTTACATCATTGTTCTTTTTTTAAAAAAGATTTATTTATGTGTACAAGAGCTGGGGTACAGGTCAGAGTCGTGGGAGGTAAGAGGATTCACCAGAGACAGAGTGGGGAGCAGAACAGTCAGATCCACTGAAACACACTGCTGAGGGGAGCAGCAGGTGGGCAAGGCAGGAGAGGTCTGCTGCGCCATATGGGTCCCCTCCCTGGCCAGGGATCAAACTCACGTTACTGTGCCGCAGATGTTTCATAGAGCAGCACTCAACCCTCTGTGCCACCAGGGAGGTCCTATTTTACATCATTGTTCGTTTTTGTACAATGTGTGTTTGTATGCTTTCTCCTCTCAGGTGTAGTTCCATAAAATTCCTGCCACCAGTTCACTTGTACACCATCGCTATGGTCCTTTGTCCTCTCCCCTCCCCTATTTTGATCCCTCTGCCTCCCCTTCCCTTGCAGAACGCCTCTGAAAACTGATCCTGATAATATGCCTCTGAAAAATGGCATAAATATAGGCCCCAAATTTAAGGTAATTAGAGAGATGCTTACAGACTCCACACCGTGGTCCTGCAGTGAGGTCTGCTGAGAACTTCCCTGAGAAGTGCACCTCCCTCCTGCAGATGCTGTCAGTCAGGAACCCCCCAGCCGGGCCCCACCCACACTGCCTCAGCAATCTCCCAAACTTTTAGGTTTGTAACCTTTTTTTTTTTTGCTGCCAATTAAATTGTATGTTTATATTGTTGTAATGTGGACTCCCGCCTCACCCCAGAAGATTCATATTGGGATTATACACATTCGTTGTGAGTCATAAGTGAAACCTTCCCACTTGGAAGTTAGAGTCCTGGAGCCCCCAAACCTGATACCCGCTTTTCCCTGTGCCTGTTTAGGCAACTATAACCCCCACATAGCCCTTTGGGCTCTGCCTGAAGCTAGGGTCTGCAGCTGGTGCCTCAAGCAGCACCAGTCACCAGTAGATGCAAGGCCATGCCCCTTGGTGGGGCTCTGTCTGTCTCACACACACAGCCCCTGGGCAGGCAAAGACTCCTCTAGAAAGGACAGTGCCCCTACGGCCTCGGAAGATTATTATTTACACTTCCTTAATGTTTGCTTTCCATTCCTGGCTTCTTAGGAAGCAAAAAAATGGGAGACACACTGGCACCTGCCCTAAATGCTCACCTGGCTGCTCACAGTGGCTTCTGGTGACTTAGTCCCACCCTCCCGGTGGGCCCGGGCAGGGGTTAGCACAGCCCTATAATTACACTCGTGTTCCAAAGGAATCCGAGACAGCCCTTGCCTGCCAGCTGTCTGAAACAAGGTGGTATATTCATGGGTAAGCAGGGCAGCAGGCAAGGGCAAGCCCACCGCCCTGGGAGGGTCCAGGGCCGCACTCTGCCAACACTCTGGGCTGGCAGGACATCAATAAAACATCAAGGGCCCGTGCCATTAGAGGAGGGAAAGCAGGATATTTTATTCATGACTATATTTTGAAGGGGCTTGCTCATGACTCACAAATTATTCATGAGCTTCTATTTTTAAATGCAAATTACAAGGGTGTTTAAAGGGGCGGAAGTGCTACGCTGTCCGCTGTCCCCCTGATACCGCTGGGCTATTCTGGGGAAAGACTGTCCCATTTCAGGTACTGAGCCTCTTTCCTTTCGGAGTCCATCCCACATCCTCCTTGCCTCCCAGGGCCCCTCAGGGCCAATGGGAAGGTCGGAAGCCGGCCTGCCATCCTGGCACTCAGGATCCCAACAGCTCTGAGCCAAAGAGAACCAGGGGCCATCTCTGGGGGGGGGGGGGGGCCCACACCCACTTCCTGCGGTGTTAGGAATGTTGGCTGCTTCTGAGNGGGGGCCGCGGGGGGGGGGGGGGGGGGGCCCACACCCACTTCCTGCGGTGTTAGGAATGTTGGCTGCTTCTGAGCACGCAGGGGGCCTGTTGAAGGTGCAGATGCCTGGGCCTCTCTGACTTTGTGAATCAGTTCTGGAGTGGGGTTGGGGATCTTCCTTCTAAATAACTTCCCCATGTGAGTCTAACACAGAGTGCAATTTAAGGAGTGCTGAGCTAGTTCAGGGGTTTCAGACTGCCCCCCTAGACAGCTCCTGGCAACACAGATGGCAGAGCCCCACTTGAGCTGATCCATAGGTCTGTGCTGGGACTGGTAATTTGTATTTCTAAGTTCCCAGGTGTTCTGGTCCGGGAATCACACTTCATGAACCAGACCAGTGGTTCTCAGCCTCCTGGAAAGTTTGCATCTGGCTTTGACAGAAGCCACACATCTGGGCAAGGGGAGAGTCTGCTGGGAGACCTGTCTCCCAGTCCCCAGTCTAAGGTTGCTGTCTCCCATTGCATCTGTTAGGCGAACAGACTGAGGGGCACCTCAAGAGCCCACCACATAAAGACAAAACATACTCTTAGCGCATAAGACCGTTAGTAGAAAAGAACGTTCTTTAATAGACAGTGCGTGTAGAGAGAGAAGGGCAAAAAGAGAAATAGTTTCCCAATGAAACATTCATAGTCACCCATCCCCTGGTGGGTAAATGCCCAGCCAAACAGGGTTGGCCCAAGTTATGAGCGGCAAGGCCCAAAAGCTTATCACAAGTCTAAGGCACCTTCTGACAGGGAACCACAGAGAAGGGGCAGAGGGAGCCAGGCAAGCCTGGAAGGAAAGGAGCAAAAGCAAAGTACAAGTCAAGATAAAGGCTGCGTGGTCAGCCTCCACACGGGTCGGGTCGTCTCTCTCACCCACGACCCTTCCGGGTGTCTCCTTCCATGTCCAAGCCCCTGAGGCAAGTCCAAGGCTGAGAAGCCAGCACAGCTTCTTTGTCACCTGTCTCTCTGCTCTGCTTGCCTCCTCCAAGTCTTCTCAGTCTTCTCTCCCAAGTCCTTTTTAGCTCCCCCCACTGCTCAGCAACACCCTTCCCTAGGTGGAGCAGGGAAACTGGAGCCTCCCCTTTTTAGATTCCACTGTCTCACATCCTTTAAGCGTTCCCATCTTTGAGCCTATTCCCAGAGCAGTAACTTAAATACCATGACAGTTTGAAGAAGAGTCTGCAAAGTCCTTCTTCTCTTCAATCCCTCCTCCCAGAATTCTCTGCACACATTGTAGAAGCATCTGCTTTATGGTGTACCCTGCCTACATTTCTTGATCCAGCAAACACCAATTAAGGAGTCACTGCAAATGTACCGGTGATGGAGAAGTGCAGAGTTCTTGCCCTCAAGGAGATGGAAGGACCCAGGACCGAGTGCAAACAGGTCATTTTAATATATTGCAGCTCTGGACAATGACAGCACTCAGATGGACAGTGAGAGGCACTTAACACTGCCTGGGCTGGGGAAAAGATCCCTCAAGAAAAACAGGGGAACTGAAAGCAAAGGGACAAAGATGAGATACAGTGACAGGTTCAGGAGCAGAGGAGGTAGCTTCACAGGTCTTTGCTCTATCTGTATTGTCAGCCCTGGGAGAGGGTGTGGGAGATGGGAGGGGGGCACCTCTAGTGCATAAGACCTTTATAGAAAAGAACTTTAACAAAATTAGTATGCATAGAGAAATAGAAGGATAAAAATTTCCAATAAAACACTCAAAATTATCCATCTGCTCATGAGTGGAAACATGAGGCTGACACTTCATGAACGTGGCCTTGAGCATCAGTCTCCAGAGGATCGTTGTTTTGGTTGGAAGGGAGTGAGGGCTGTGGCTGGCAGATGGGAGAGTGGCTAAGTTTTCTGGGGACACCCACCATTGCCAGGTCCACTGAGTCACCTTCAAGAGCCCCTGCAGACTCACACAACTGGCTGTTTCTGCACCTGCCTCCCATCTCCAACTTAGCCCATCCTTTGAGTCCAACTTAATTTTATCCTGTCCCAAGACTTCCTGAACCCTAGTTAAAAGTAAACTTCCTGAAGTCACAGAGAAAGACAGATGTATAATCTTATTTATGTATGGAACCCTAATTTTAAAAAAAAAGCCCTTCCTAGATAATAGGAGACAGATTGATAGTTGCCAGAGGTGGAGTTGAGGGGCAGGTAAAGGGTTGTGTGAGGTAAAGATGGTCAAAAGGACAAACTTCCAGTTACAAGATAAGTCAGTCCTGGGGATATAAAGCACAGCAAGGTGACACTACTATACTGTCTGCTTGAAAGTTACTAAGAGTAGATCTTAAAAGAGTAGATCTTAAAGTAGATCTTATCATGAGGAAAAAATTATTTAAAAGAAAATAAACATAAACCTCGCCTCCCATCCTAGGAACTCCTAGCACTTGATTGGCGCTTCCCTTATAAAACAGAGGACTTCCTGCATACTTTCAATGTTCCCAATCAGACCAAGGTTCGCGAGCAGAGGCCACGTCTCACTCATTTCTGTATTGGACACACGACCCCTGGCGTAAGCCTAGCACAAACCAGGGTCAGGAGATGTTAAACAGGCAAAAGAATGAATTAAATAAATAGATGAATGGTTTTCCCATCATAGCTCATTCCCAGGAAGAAAGCTAGCTACGCCGTGGTGGAAATGACGTCCAGGAATAATTTACTGGGTGTTACCCACAGACAACTAGTCTCGGTACGGACAAGGGCCCCTCCTGAGCCTCCCACCCTCCAAAATCCCAAAAGACTGAGGCAAAGCCACCCACTTGGAGCCCTGGGCCCCAACCAGCAGGGTAGTAGGCCTGCAGAGCCCAGACCCACTGGAAGCCAACAGGCGCTCTGTGCTAGCGCTGCAGATAGTTAGCTGTGTGCACTGGGGACTGCAGGCATTTTGGGACAATAATTATAACAGGTCAAGCAAGGGCTCAGCCAAAACAAAATCAAAATGAAATCATATGGACTGCTGAGGTCAGGAAAGGGATGTGCTCATCTTTGAAATCCCATCAGAGCAATTAGGAAAGGAAGGTGGGGTTGGGAAGTGGGGAGTGTGGCAGAAAAGGAACAAAGGAGATTCCTGCCCCCAGATTAAATAGGGGAGTTCTGGGCAGGTATGGACCAGCCCTCAGAGAGCTTCTCATCAGGAGGTGGGGAAAGGAGGAGATAGGGAAGAATGGTAGGGGGTGCAGGGTGTTCCCCCATGTGCATCACTCTGTTTTCACACACACACACACACACACACACACACACACACACTCCTGTCCCCTTCCTCCCTAAGGCCAATCTGAACCGATGAGTTCAATGGAAAAGACTGAAATCAGAACACACTGCTGTGACGTAGCTGGGAATGGGGAACCGTCCAATGAGGCACTCACAAAATCCCAAGTTCTGTGCTAAGCAGCGAATGCACGCCCATGCCGTCCAGGCTCAGAGGGGAGGGTGACACCAGTAAGACTCATTGCAGCCTGTGTTTGCTCCTCAGCAGGAGAAGACCAAGCTCGTGAAGCAGAGAAGCCAGGGCAGCCTGTGGTCTCAGCTGAGCCCAGGAATGCCAAGGTTGCTGGGTGGACGCCCCCATCCCAGTACAAGCAGGAAGGAGGGGGCTTGTGCGTCACGGTTTGGAGACTGACTAAACGTGATCACCACTGTCATAGCTGAAGACAGTGTCTGGGATAAAACGTTCCTACTGCAGAAGAGGGCACCTAGGCAGGTGCCACTGGCCTAAAGATTAAGAAACCCAAGAAAGGGGAGATTAGCGTGCATTAGAGCAGTTCGGGAAGGCTTCTTAGATGAGGGGAGACAGAGGCTCAGCCTCTACATGTGGGAAGAATTTGAAAATCAGGGGATAAGTGTGGGGATTTCTGTTGAGACTAACAGTGTAATCTCCCAAAAACGGAGAAGGTTCCAGGTTCCCTGCCCCACCTAGGGAAGGGTGTTGCTGAGCAGTGGGGGGAGCTAAAAAGGACTTGGGAGAGAAGACTGAGAAGACTTGGAGGAGGCAAGCAGAGCAGAGAGACAGGTGACAAAGAAGCTGTGCTGGCTTCTCAGCCTTGGACTTGCCTCAGGGGCTTGGACATGGAAGGAGACACCCGGAAGGGTCGTGGGTGAGAGAGACGACCCGACCCGTGTGGAGGCTGACCACGCAGCCTTTATCTTGACTTGTACTTTGCTTTTGCTCCTTTCCTTCCAGGCTTGCCTGGCTCCCTCTGCCCCTTCTCTGTGGTTCCCTGTCAGAAGGTGCCTTAGACTTGTGATAAGCTTTTGGGCCTTGCCGCTCATAACTTGGGCCAACCCTGTTTGGCTGGGCACTTACCCAGGAGGGGATGGGTTACTTTGGGTGTTCCATTGGAAAACATTCTTTCTTCCCTTCTCTCTCTATGTGCACTCTCTGTATCTCTATTGAAGTTCTTTTCTATTAAAGGCTTTATGCACTAAGAGTATGCTTTGTCTTTATGCAGCAGATGGCAAACCCTCTTTAGAGCATACAGGCTTGGGGATACATGTAGAACTGGGGTACCCCTCATTCTGTACACTAACAAGACCATGTCTTTGTCTGTGCATTGGGGAGCACTCTCTAGGCCTGAGACTTGTTGGTCACTTACCAAAGGTCCATGGAGGACGCGCCTCCTGGCTGAGGTAAGGCCCTCTGCTGCTCCTGAGAGATGTCAGGGGAGCATAGTCTCTTGCAAGCGAGTGCAGGCATGTGGCATGTGAGAGCAGATAGGCAAGATTCCTGGAAGAGATGGGCATCCAGAGAGCATGAAATGACTGAGGCCTCAGGGCCCCCTTCAGAGAGCATGAAATGAAAAGAGCAGGCATTTTCACCAAACAGTGGAATGGGCAAAAGAGTTGATTTCCTGGAATCCAGAGTCAGTAACCAAAATTGAGCTATCAAGAGAACCCAGGGTGTTGGGGGGTGGGGGAGCTCTGTTCTGGGGACAGCTCAGAAGCAGTGTCACTTCTCAGTAAGGGTCCCGGGAGGCAACTGCAAGTAACTGGGGACTGTCAGAAGAAGAGGGATGAGTCTAAATGCAGCGCTCCAGGGGCAGAATTAAGCTCAGTGGATAGAAATTATAAGAAGGCAGTTTCCAACCCAATATTAGCCTGATATTTTCTTGCCATATATTTGTCCTGAGAAGGGTACACTGCTGGGTTGGTGAAGAGGACCCAGGTGCTGCTTGTGAACAAAACGTAGCTAGACAACCGCCTGAAGGATTGCAGGACACCCGTGGACAGTGTAGCCATCAGTGGATTTGGGAGCCACCTGAAGGTACCTCTTTATGCCTGAGACTCTGATTTCATGTCCCATTTTTTTACTAAGCTCTTGAATTCGAATCAGGCTACCCAGTAGCCAATCGTGGAATTACCAATGACAGTCCCCTGTTAGCCACCAGTGTCAGCCAAGTCATTCAGGGGAGACAAAGAAGTCCAGGTTCTCCCATTAACAGCCAGGGTAGTAAAAAGAAAGCAGTCACAGAAGCAAAAGACCTGGGTCCTGCTCTTAAACTCATTAACTTTGGAACCTGGGGCAAATCTCTTCTAGGCCTTGTTCCTCAGTCAAGGGAAGAAGATTGTTTTGGGTAGTTGCAGCCTCTACCCAGCTCAAAGCAATTTCTTATCCTAATACTTTATTGGGGAAAAAGAAGCAACCAGATTAGAATCACCTTCCTGAGTGCAGGTCGCTGAAGTCACATGCACCCTGCTCCTCCTTTGTTGAGAGAAAAATCTCTTGCTCTTCTCTAGCGTCAGTTCCTCTGCTCGCGCTTTGGCCCCTGTGCACCCACTGGAGCACGTTGGTTCTGAAACTGCCCCCATCTCCTGAATCAACCACTTCCCCTCCCGCTCTAGTGTCGTCTTAGCACGCACACATGCCCCTGCATCAGCAGTGCACGTTGCATGGGCCTCGTTCAGTGCCCAGATGACAACACCTACACTACTAAAACATTTATGGGACCATCAAAGAGGGCTCCAACTAAATGTGTGCTAATACAAAGGTATGATTGTTTTTAATTGTGCCAATGGTTTTATGACTTTTTTCAGGTGCTTTTTCAAATAACCCAGGGAGTAGGTGGAGAAGGTGGGGTTATGGATGAAACAAGATTGGATTCTAGTTGGCCCTTGTTGACATGGAGGGATGGGATAGGTTTCTCTGCTTTTACGTATCTCTGACATTCTCCAGAATAAAAGTTTTAAATAAGGAGAAAAGTTGTCAGCAGACTTCACACCACACCTCCGTCCTCGATGCCTGGGTTTCTGCTGCCTGTGGGCTCAGCAGGTAAGATTCATCCCCCAAGAGGACAGTACAGCAGGCAAAGAAACAGGGCTTCCCAGACTCCAGTCCTGTAGCATAGATTGCAGGGCCCCTGAACCACCAGCAGGGGGAGCAGTTAAGTCCACAGCAAGAGTCGGAATCAGCAGGCAAAGCAGAGAAGGTTCGGGTTATCCAGTGCTTTACTCTTTCTTTACCAAGCCTTACCCCCTGCCTCGCCTCCTTTCATACTTCGCTGGGAATTGTTCTCATTCCCCTCTGTTTTGATGAGGGAACAGGCTCAGAGTAGTCAGTAGCCAGACTTAGGATTTGAATCACGGTCTTCTCTCTATAAAAGAGTTTTTCCCTCTTTACTCTCTAGGGATTCCCTGGCAATAGAAATTCCATTTCAGTCTTTGAATCCCAAGTACATTTCTGGAACATGATAGGGATTCAATAAATGTTTTCTGAATGAACGAATGGGCGTGAGCTGTGCTCCAAGTTCACTGGAAATACTTCTTCGGCATGAAGGCGTCTACTATTTCCCCTGGCGGTCTGTAAATTCCTCGGTGACCAGAAAGGGCCCTTCACATTTCTTGGATGCCCCCCTCAGACATGGGCCAGTGGTTGTCTGTGTAAAATGGATGGAAACAGGTCACAGGTTCCTGAGCACAGCAGTGGTCAGTATCCCCCTAAGAGGACACTTAATGCGTTTGTTATGTTCCTGCTCAATGAAAGAGCATAAGTTTAATGCCACAGAATAAATAGCAGCATTATTTATTATTCATCTGCCCAGACATCAGGCAGTTGAGGACCCTTTTCCATGGAATAGCATCAGCATCTCAGTCAGTGGCACTGAGAACTCCAAGGGCCAGGGTTCTGCCAAGGGCCAGAGTTGGCACTCTGATGCACACTCAGCAGAATCGATTGGTTAACAGGAAGTGGGGAGAGAGGGCTGGGAAAATGCAAAGTTTAATTTCCTTCCCTGGCACCCTGCCAGCTGGATATAACAGCCGCTGCTAATATATTTCAAACAGCCAGTTTCATGCAACACTGGTAGTGTAAACCCTGGGAAGCAAAAATGGGGCATCATGAGGTGAAAGCTTCAGGCCAGATTAGTCCGGATGGGTGTGTTTCCAGGCCTTGACCCCGTTGGCTCCAGCTGGTACCAGCTCTCCACCAGTCCTGGCCTGAGGCCCACCCTCCTGGAGGGAAGGGTCAGAGGGTCTGCCAGGAGCAACATGTCCCCAAAATTGTCATGCATTTTTGAATCAACCCCAAAGACTCCTAGGGATTTTGGAAACAAGAAAAACATTGGAGGGCTCTGACCCAAATACGCACAGAGCAATCAGTTTTTAACAAATTATGATATGTCTGCGTACCTCTGACCCATTCCTAGCTCATGCACAGGGTCCAGAGAGAGCAGAGCCCCCACCAGGGTTTGGGTGATATGACTGAAACGATGACCCCAAGAGACTGAGCTGACATCTAACCATATAGTGTCCCTCAGAGCTCTTAGTACATGGAAGAAGGAGTCTATGGTGAGATGGCGTCAGGAGGATGGAGAACCCCCAAGTTAACTTCTACCTCAACCCCTGAAATTGTACCAGGTTCCTAGGGAGAAAAGGACGGCGATTCAAAGTGACACAACTGAAGATTTCCAGCACTTGAGGTTCTGAGGGCCCTGCTGACATTGACAGAAAGATGAAAGTCTTTCTCCCCCTCCCCTTGCAGAGGAGCAGAGCAGAAGCAGGAGAGCCATGGAGAGGACAGAAGTGGTGCCATGATTATTGGCCCTCCCCGCAACCCAATCCAACCCAGATGCTGCTCATCCCCATCCCAACTGAATGCTCTGAAGCAGGCAGCCAGGATCCACTTAGATCCACATTTAAAGGTCTTTCCAAGTTTTAGTTTGGGGTCTCCTTGCTCCAGCAGAGGCAGCCTAGCTGCAAGTAGTCAACACTTGGGGAAAGTTTCCCTTATTAATGCCTACTGCTGCCCTTTATGAGGGGGTGCCCCTTAGTACTCCAGGAAAAAATCCAGACAGATGCCTAAACAAACCACTTGATCCCATTACAAAGGTGCCCACTGGCATACAGGGTCCGGCTCCACCTGGAATCAGACCCAGGGTCTGAATCAGTCTGGAATGAGACTACTCCAGACTCCTCAACCCACATGCTGGGCTACCAAGAGAACTATCCCTGGACTATCACCTGAATGCACAGTGTGCTGGGCCCACACTTTCTTTGGGAGAAGGTTTATTGCTTTCTGATTCTTCAAAGGGAATATAGGCCATAGAAGTTTTGAAGTCTTTGATCTGTAGAGAGAAAACTGGTTGGTTTTCCAAAGACCCAGCAGCCTGGCAGCCAAACCCAAGCATAGGTCAGACTA
This sequence comes from Galemys pyrenaicus, assembly GCA_019455555.1. NCBI lineage: Eukaryota > Metazoa > Chordata > Mammalia > Eulipotyphla > Talpidae > Galemys > Galemys pyrenaicus. The sequence continues at coordinate 2,905,678 of JAGFMF010011405.1, read as the reverse complement.
TGACCTTAGATCGGGAGGATGAACAAAGGTTTACTCCAAGACAATGGGAAGCTTGGGACTATGTCAAACTCAGCTTTGCATCACCAGTATCTTCTGGTGCCTGTGAGAAGCTCAATAAATATGTGTTCAGTGGAAATAAGAATTCTGGATATCTGCTTTCTTCCTCTTTTTCAAGAAGTGCCAAATACAGTCAAGCTAAGAATCTGATTTTTGCTCCACTTCTGACCGTGAGAGCAATATATGGGCAAAGAAGCCTTGGTGGCCTTTTGGGTATTCGCAGCATATAGAGGTTTGGAAAATTCTAACAACCCATTTGAGGTAGAATAAGAATTTAACACAGGGCTACAGCCTCCTCCCACCCACTCCTTGATTTAGTAACAACAACAAAAATTATGCACATTCCCATTGACCCCTTACCTCATGCTGAATACCACTGATTGTAAACTCCTATCTTACTTATCTTAACCAACAGGGATGTTACAGTCCAGTGGTCTTGTTAAACAAAACTGGTCAGAACCCATTTATGACTCCATCAGTGAGCCCCTGGCTCTTCACACTTAAGCATTTCTGTAACTAGCCCTAAGAGCCAAGAGGCAATGGTCTTGAATATGCCCACCCTCACTCTTCAGAGATATTCTCACCTACAATCAACCTTCACTTCTAACTCACCTACTCTGACTCCCACACGAATTCTTTCCTGCAATGAAATCAAGAACCCCCCAGGACCCCACCACCATTCATAGAGTAATTCAACACATATTTGTTAAGCACCACAGGTAGGCACTGAGGAGACAGGAACCTCCATTGAATGAGCAGCATATTTGAGACAGGCAGTAAGATGAACCTGGTTTCCACTCACCAGGGACCCCAGGCCAAATCTGATACCAGAGGAAAACATCTGACCAAGGAGAAAGACAATAACGAGAAAAAACAACAGTTGGGGGTGAAGCACGAGCGTTCAGCAGTGCCTGCCGCAGCAGAAGCCAGAAGCCCATCTAGAATGGAGCCCAAGGAACAGCCTCACAGCTATCTCACTGGAGACCCCCGCCCCTGCAGGAGCTGTGCTCCACTCCCCTTCCCTTAATAAATCCCTAACTTCTTTGCATCGCTGAGTTTGTCAATCCTTACTGATGGCAGTAGGAGCACACTTCCATCTTCCAAGCTCGAGCTTCCAAGAACTCACTTGGACAGACATGTGAACCTTCCACTGTTTCAGTTTCAACAAAGCTTTATTGATCCATGAAAGTGCAGATGAAGGGAGATGAAGCAGCGAGACTGAGGGAGGAAGCGAGGGGCACCAGCCAAGTCCCAGGTCTGGAACAGTTCCCTAGAGTGACGTGTAACTGACAATAAAGTGTGGAAGATCCAAGCAAGGAAGGTAGAACTGGAGGTGTCTTGGGACACACAGGTGACACCGAAGCTCAGCTGCACAGTCCTCCACCAGCAGCCCTTCGGACAAGGCGGCACCAGGAGTCAAACACCAGCTCCCTCCTTGGGTCTACTGAAGGCCTGGGAGTCATTTCAAAGAAGAGAGCAAACATCTTGAGCTGGTCCTCCTCCACCTGCCTTTCCTTTCTTTCTCAAAAAGGAGAGTCCTCGTGAACAGAGAACAGGCTTGATGGGGAAGTTCACGGGATAAAACCAAAGATTTCAGTAACTCTGAGCATCTCTTGAGCTCTGATTATATTCCAGGCATGTGTTATCTTATGTGATTCCCCTAAAAACCCTTGGATTCTTGGGAATGTTATCTCCATTCTGAAATGAGGGGGAAACTCACTTGCTCTACTTGGGTAGAGCAAAGTCCAGCCAGTTTGTGAATGCAGAGCCGAGACTCAAGCCTGGCACTGAGAATCCCCTCCTTCTATCCTTCCCTCTTAATCATCACACCATACCATTTGGTTGGTGTCTGGCCAGGGTAAGGGGGAAGTAGTGACACCATTTATTGAGATCAAAGAAATCATAACGTGAATTTGGTGAAAAGAAAGTTATGTGTTCAGTTATCTGCTTGTGGGACAATGCAGACAACGCTGAGCCATGTGTAGGCAGTTCAGCAGCCAGGTTTGCTAGGGGGTGGGGTGAACCAGAAAGTTATCAACAAGGAAGCCACAGCCACACTTTGGAGCTCCCTCCTTGAGAATAATGCTGATTAGGAGCAGATGCAATGCTTTCAAAGTGCACAGGAAATGGGAAGAATCAGCAGTAACGGGCCCAGCTGGGTGAGGATGCTGGGAGCCCCAGCAATGTCTCGTATTAACCTCATTCATTCCTTCCTATTGGTCATGCCCAATAACTCAGAGGGCATGATGTCAAGGACCCCAGCATTCTGGAACTCCAGCCTTCCCAGGCAGCCTTTTGGCATCTGCTTCATGCCCATGCCAAGGAACTGCTTTAATACTGATTAACTCCTCCTTAAAAAAGTCACGTTTCCACACTGCCTGCCAAAACGGTAACAGACAGATAATGTACTATGTCATTAACACATCCCTGTCTATTTAAAAACCTCCAGAGAAGCAAGCAGATGAGCCTTAGAGTTAGCTCAGCGGTGGGGCTTATTGCTTCACTAATTATAAACAGCATTCTCAGAACTCAAGACACCAAGGTGGCAAGTGGGAGAGAAGGAACCCATAGCCCCTGTCTGCCCCCAAGGAGTGACTGTTGAAACTTAGCAACTCAAGACTCAGGAGGGTCTGCAGGGATGTGACACTGGCACAGTGGTGGCCCTGGAAATGGAATCTCACTGATAGACAGTGTTGGCCAGCCCCAGTGGTCCTCACTGGGGATTTGTATTCTTGTGTGGTCCCATCTCCCAGTAAATCAGGCCTCACCCTGTGTGGTCAAAAGAACACACTGAAGTGCATGATTTCTATGATTAGATGATAAAGGCATCACAAATTCCATTTTGGTCTCTGTGAGGAGACACATTATGACATCAGGTTGTGTAGACATTCAAGCAGTCCTATGGGGTTGAGACCCAGATGGTCTGGAACTGAGTCCCTCAGTCAAAAGTTTGCCAGCATCAACTTGTCAGCCAGGTGAGAGAGACACCTTGAAGCTGAAGGTGTCTCAGACCCAGTCAAGCCTTCACACGAGGTAATCATAGCTACCATCTGACAGGAACCTTATAAAACTCCAAGCCAGGGTCACTGACCAACCAGCTCACAATTCCTGACCAACAGTAACTGCTGGAGATAATGATTATTATAGTTTCAAGCCACTAAGTGTTGGTGTGATTTGGTACATTAACTAACACAGTTGATAAAAACATTGGGTCTTGGGGAAGACAAGGGATAATTATTTGAGTTCTTATTATGCCCCCAGCAATTCACATGCATTATTTAACCCTCAGCATGCCTCTGAGGGTTTGATACCAACCCCCTTTCATAGATGAAAAAGCCAAGGCATCAAGTATACAAAATTGAACAGCCTGTCTGTAATCAGGAAATGCAGTGCCAGTGGTGGTAAACTGGCCAGTCTGCTTCAAAGCTCCAGCTATTTCTATCACAGCATTTTGCATCCTTAAAATAAGCAGCCCAGACCCTGGTTCTTGCCCTGCCACTGCATAGCTCAGAAATTTGGGGAAATCATTCTCCCTAGGCTCATTTTCTCTCCTGTAAGTGGGAGAATGAGAGTCTTCAGCCTCTAAAGTGCTTATTAGCACTAATATTCTTTAACCCTGTGGCCCAATCTCACTAGATCGACCTTCCCTCTAAAGACAGGTTGTGCTCAAAGACTTCCCTCTGGCTCTGGCTGTTCCCTTTCTCCTCATGAGGTGTTGGCTTCAATTACAGCAAGAGAGTCTTAAGTTAGCCTTAAGAGATTCCTGGAAATTCTGGGAAACTTAAGAAAACAGCCTCAAAAATGTAAGAAACTTCTTCCCCTCGAGGATTTTTCAAAATAATACCAATAACTGTCTAGAAGCTCTTAGGCTAGCTGAACAAATTAGAAATAAATGAAGCTAAGTCTGTAAAGAAACTGGGCAATGAGTTTGTAGTCATTTCTATCTTACACATAGTAAGCGTCTCAAGGAGAGTTTGTGCAATGAATAAATAATGGAGCTTTTCTCTGGTGTCTCAGTAGAAATGGGCTGCATGGCAGTGAGAAGTTGCTTAGCCATCTCAGCCTCAATTTCTGTATCTGTAAATAGTAATTACAGATCAAACTCAAAAGGACCCTGTAATAATTATAAAACAAGCCTTCAGCAGAATATCTGGAAGACAGAACGTGTTCAATAAAAGAATGACTACTTACTCAGTATGAAGAACACTTCATCAGTTTCATTGACAGTGGGAACACTGGTTCCTTCTATTTCTATGAATCCTTGAAAAGCATGGGCACCTGGAAGGAGAGTGGCTTTTAGGAAGAAGGGGCCAGCTGGCAGACTCAACCTTTCCTCCCACACCCTCTGGTTGCACCATATTTGCCTTGGCAGCACCACCCCAGTGGGCCTTCCCAAGTCCAACCCTCCTTTGTCATACCCACCCCCAGAATCCACTTGTGACCCCATCACCCAATACGTTTAAGTGACACTCACTCCTGGCCCAGCTTTGGGAAATCTACACACCTCATCAGCCCTATTAGGAGCCAGATTCCTGATTAGTAAAGAGTCCTAAAGAGAGGACCAAAGTCACCAATATAACTTTCCCAGGAGAAGTCCAGGAAGGGACAGCCCAGCCTCCTCCCTCCTGCCTTTCTCCAGATCAGCTCTTCTACTGCCATTCACTTAAAATGCTGATTCCTGCAGCTCAGCCCAAATCAAGAAGTTGCCCAGAGTATTAGATTCAGTCTGAGTCTCTAGGAAGCAGAGACCACAGGACACTAATTGTGCGAGTAAGTGGCACTAATTCCTTTCTGACTCTCAAGATGTCACAAGTGCTTTCTTATCGCTCAGCCAGCACAACAAAGTGAATGCAGAGTAAAGAAAAGGCCCTGGCATTGCTGTTATGAAGTTTCTGTAGTCCAAAAAGATCTGTCAGCTTCATCAGGAGCTGATGATGGACTAACTCAGTTAAAACCTTTCATTTCATTAGGGAAGGAGACCATAATTATATCGTGAAGCCCATAAGTAAGGTTTATAATAGTTAAGTAAGTGAACAGGGCTCCAGAACATTCAATAATACAATCAGGTTAGACTCGGGGAGAAAATATGATCATTGGCTCAAAGACAGCCCTTGTTTTTCATTAGTCCTAAGATTGCCGATGGAAACGATTTGTTTGTTGTCTTCTCATTTGGCTCTAAGAGTATCCTACTTCCTACAATATCCTGTCATCAAAATGTACCCTGAACCTCACCAAAGTCAATAAAAACAAACAACAAAAATCCAGCCTCACTTTAGCCAGGAACCTCATACCCAATTTAGGGACAAGGAAAGCAGTTCAGTCCAGCTATGGATTCCAGTTAACCCTTTCAGATCTGCATCACCCTTTGCACCTCCCTTTACCACTGACAAGTCTTTGTCACGGGCACTGCCTCATTTCACCATCTCTTCTCGTCTCACCACTTTAGAGCACAGACCACTTTAGAGGTAGAGAAAATGAACTTGGAGATGCTTGGTTCTCCATTTCCTGAGCCTCTACCCCATTAGACAATGCATCGGTGTGGAGAGAGGGGGCCCAACAGGTGACCTGCCTGGGTTTATAGGTCTGGTCAGTGGCAGGGCTGGGTTTGCATCTTGTTCTGCCTTGTGAGTTGGATCTGATGAACCTTCAAGCTGAGCCAACAGCATCAGCCCACCTGACTGAGGAAAAGACACAGGGTGTCTGTACCGTTACCTGCTACACTTTGTCATCCTATGACCCAGGCCCTCTGTTTTGAAAAGATCGATCTTAAACCATTTAAATGAAATCACCTTTAAAATAAGGGTTTTTTCTTTCCCTTTTTTTTGTCCATAAGGATGAGAAACCTGGGAAGATGAATGGGAATGTTCTGAAAGAAAATGAAAAAGTCCTATCAAGTGAGTGTCAGGCCCTGGTAGGGCCCTGCATAACAAAGCCGGCTTGCCTCCCCTTGTTAAGTAGTTTTTGGTGTCTGGAATTTTCTGCTCTAGGGATCCACATTTCTCTATAAAGAATAATTCGATGCAGCAAGTCATGTCTTGTCTTTCTATTATACATACAAGTCTGTCCCACTTTCAAGACCAGCAGTTCCCCAGAGCAGCAATGGTGCCTAGCACAGTGTCTGACAAACATTTGGAGCTCATCCAACTTAAATGGCCTTTATAAAAACATCTGTGTTGGGCCTCCCTGGTGGCGCAGTGGGTTAAGCAGCGCACTATGAGGCAAACCGCAGCCACTGCAGCACGAGTTTGATCCCTGCCGCCGGCCAGGGAGGGGAACCACATGGTGCAGCAGACCTCTCCTGCTGTGCCCGCTGCTCCCCTCAGCAGTGTACTTCTGTTATCTGCCTGTTCTGCTCCCCGCTCTCTGTGGTAAATCCTCTCGCCCCCCCCCGACACCTCTGGTCTGTGCCCCAGTGCTTGTATGCACATCTGTGTCTTAGGTGTGCTTCAACTCTAGAACACTCTTCAAAAATCACATTTTCTACATGTAAAAGAATTTGCCAGGTAACTCAGAAATATCCCTTTATGTGCCAAAGCTTTTTATACGCTTTCCTTAATTTCCTCAGCTGGAATTATCATCCTTGTTCTTTGCTCCCACTCACTTTTACCCTTATTATTAAACTAGATTCAACGGTGGTTTTACATTAGACATGCCTCATACATGGACTTAACTTATGTGCTAACAGGTATGACCCCTCTGTGTAAACCTCGCTCTCAACCGTGAGGACCCTGTGGCTTTGTTTGCTTCCTTGTGAGGCCTAACCGAGCACATAGGGGCAGAGAGAAAGAAGAGGAAAAGAAGGGGTAAAGGAGAGGAGGCGCAAGGAAGGGATAAGCCACCGAAAATACCAGAAAGTTAACAGGCTAGTAAAGAATTACCAAGTCAAGATCTAGAAGGGGGAATAAAAGTGAAACCAATACTGCTGCTCTTAGGAATATTCACTGACTTCAGGGCACTTAAAAGATCCAGACAATGTCATGGAGAAAGTCTAGTAAGCCCAGCATGCTTTTTGTCTGAAATCCCAAAGAGTTGCGAGATGAAACGCAGGTGAACCAGCCCTGGCGGTGACGACAGCTCACTTCCAGTCTTCTGAGGTCCTGGTGTGAAATGAAGCCAATTCCTAATTGCTCAGGCCGCTTGGAGAAGCAACAGAAAATCCTTATTGAAGGCAGAAAGCAAAAATGAAGCCAGGCAAAGGTGATCTGAGACAAACGCAATGGACACCGCCTATCACAAGCAGACCTGCATGAAAGGAAACCTTAAAGTGAGTGTGTGAAGCAGAAATTAAGTTATTACAAACATAGATGTGGGAAGAGGAGGCCTGAAAAGGGAAATGGTGTGTATGATATTGGTCCTGTGAGCCAATCAAAAATAGGTCTCATGGAGTTTAAAGTACTTAAGTCAAAATGCATGACAAGAATGGCATAGAAACCAGAAGGGGATAAATGAAGTTTAAATACCTAAGATCTTTGTATTTTCTGTGAAAAGGGTGAAAGCACCAATTAATAGTGGACTGTGATAAGTCAAAGATACACTCGGTAGTCTCTTAGGTAACCAATAAAAGAATAATGAGTGCATAACTTCAAAGCTAATAGAGGAGGGAAATGAATTTTAAAACTCAATCTAAAAGCAGAGAATAAAAAAAGGAGCTAGAAGCAGGTGGATGATGAAAAGCACAGAGTGAGATGAGCAATTTAAACCCACATGCATCAGTGATTATGTTAAATGTAAGTCAAATCTGTGTTCTAATTAAAGACAAGATGATCATCAACCTGTCTATGAAAACAAAGCGTAACCATGTGCTCTTTCCAGGAGACACGTGGAAAACATAAGGGACTGGAGAGGCTGACAGAAAGAACGTGCCATATAAATGCTAACTCAAAAGAAATCCAGTGAGCTCTATATAGCATTTAAGGCAAAAAGCGTTACCAGAGATTGAAGATTAAAAAACTTAGCTCACCAGGAAGATATTCTACTTTAAGATTTTTATGTCCCTAGGAATTTAATTTCAAAAGAAATGAAGCAAAACTGGCTGAACTACTAAGAATAAACAAATCTATAAAACCAGAACTTGATTTAAATACAACTCTCGCGAAAATTGATAGAGCGGGCAGACAAAAATCAGCCTGGATGTAAAAATTTCAACAGCATGTGTAACAAACCTAACCTAATTGACATATTTAGAACACGGCACCCAGCGACTGCAAATTATGCAATCTCTTCAAGCACACTCAGAACACTTAAAAGAATTAGCCATATGCTGTGCCATAAGCAAGTGGCAACAAATTTCAAGGCTAGAAATCAAAGTGAGTAACTTTAACCACCATGCAATTAAGCCAGATATCAATATCAAAAATGTTGCCAGAAATCTCTATGTTCAGAAATTAAGATCTACATCTTCTAAGAGTATAAGGAAAGCAACACAGTGAACATTAGAATTTATAGTGTATAGAGGAGGAAAATCGCTACATATCAAAACTCCTGGGATTCAAATAACCCACTGATGAAAAAGCTGAAAATTTATGAAATCTCAATCATATTCTACACAATTGCAACATATCCCCTCAAACAGCCTCTCCCAGGCCAGTCTCCTGAGCCAGACCCAGGAACTCTGCACGGCCTCTGACCTCTCCAGGTGGGCCCAACATTCCCTGGGTCCTGCTTCTTGTTCAGCTTAGCCCTTCATTTAGAGGCAATTTTTTTTTTCTTTAAGGGTTAAATGTTATTGCTGTTAGTGGGCAGGGATAGGCCAGCAAAGATAAGCCTCAGGCAGAACAGACAGCGCCTAGATCAAGAAGGGAGGATTAGGGGTCCCAGAAACAGGGCGTTGGCCGGGAAGGTGAGCAAAGGACCCCTACGAGCTCTTACAGGTCACTCAGGTGCATCTCATGGCCTTGGAAGACAGGTCCCTGCACTGAAGGTTCTGAACCTGGCACTGTGCACTGCGGGCTCCAGGTTGTTAAGGGTGGGTGCTAGCTTCTTTAAAAGTTCTCAAGTGCTATTACTAAAGATTGACTTCGGAATTAGAATTAGGCGAAGGAAACACGGTGGAGCTGGAGGCTGGGACAGCTCAGGTGGAGAACGTGCACAGAGATCCAGAGGAGAGCGTGCTCCTGCCAGGCATCCCGAGTCTGTCCTCTCAGCCTCTTGGGCGTGACCACTGCCCTCCCAGCTACTTTGCAGCTGCTCCAGCATCTTCCTGCTGCAGGTCTCCCCTGCCCTCGGCCACCTGTTTCACAGCAGCTGTTCCTGGCACTGGCTCAGCTACTCCTGCGGCAACTTCAGTTCCTCCCACAGAACCTCCGACTCCTCCCAACTGTGGCTCCTTCACAAATCCAGCCACTCCAGGTGGTGGCCACGGAAGCGCCACACTTTCCTGGTCCTGCTTGCATTTAGGCTTGGGTCTGTTTCTGCACCTAGTTTTGAAGACCTGCAGTTCCCTTCTCAGCCCCCCAGGAGTTGCCTGGGGAAGGGCCCTCCCCATGGGGTCCCCCAGCATCCATCTCAGTCCTGTTTTCAGGGCACAGATCTGGAACTCCTGCAGCCCTCGCTCTTCCAGCCGATCCACAAGTCTGCCTGGAGTCTGTCACCAGAGCATACATGACTCTTCCACCTATTTTCTATGCCCCTAAAAATTTGTTGAACTCTCATTCTCTTCAATGTAGGAATGTAAAATTTTTGTGGTCTTACTGCTATTTGAAGGAGTCTTGGGGAGGCAAGAAATCTATTTTACCTGCAAGTGCAGGTCTCATTTCCTAATGAGCTTGCCCTATCAGGGGCAGTAAACAACTGCCCTGAGTTTTTTTCACCTCTAACTTCAGTGCATAAACATGCCTGGCTGACCGCCACTCCTTAAATGTCTGTTGAATTAACAGGACCTGCTAGTGCCTACTAGGCATGCCCAGTCACCTTTGCCCAGTGCTTAAGAGAACCCACAAAAATATAATTCAAGATTGTCAAAACTAAGTCAACATAGAATTCCTGCCTGATCAGTTCCGATGCATTGGTGAGGATCATAAAAGTGAATATTTTCAGTCTGGATCATCTTGAGAAATCTAGAACTTAGGGTTATAGCCTATTGCTCTGTTGAATCTGTAACACCTAAAACAGTGTGCTCCACATACAAGAATGCCCAGAAGGCATTGTTTTTCATTTGTCTTTTGATGATAAATGAAGTTGAAAGAGATGTCACCTGTCTCAATATCAAATGAGAATAGCAAGTATTTTCCAAGCACTGCTTCTTCTCTCAAGTGAATAACTGCCAAGAGTCGTCCCAGATATTGCTGCTTTTATTTAAACTGATAACATTTCATGATTTTGATCAATGAATTGGGAGGTCTTCCTCATCAATGATTTAGAATCTGGCTTATAGCTGATGAAAGAGTTTAATTCACAGAGGATTGATTTCTAGGTATTTACAAGGAAGTAGTCGTTCAACTACCAGGAGAAAAAATGATAGCTCATTTTTCTCCCTTTGTCTGAGCCAGCCAGGAACCTAGGAGACCCAGGGAGCAGCCTGAATTGAAAGGTCAGCCTGGCGATGTGTACTTAAGTCTCGGAGAAAAAGGGGTAGACCTTTGCATGTCATAATAACATGAATAATAAAATAAAAGCTCAGTGAAAACACAAATAAAGTCCTATGACTCAATCTGAATCTCCTGGCTGCCAGTGTCCTCCGGTCCAGATGTCCCACGGTATAGCGGAAAAACAAGGACTTTGGAGTTGCACAGGTTCATCCGACTCAGCTACCTTCCAACTGTGCTCTTAAGGGGAGTTTCTTGGCTTCTCTAAGCTTTACTTTCCACTTACGAGATTATTGGAAATTAAATGAGAGTGGGTGAGCAGAGACCAGTACATAGCCGTTGTTTGATCAATGCTGCTTCTTCCTCTCCCTTTATACCTTAGAAAAGGTATAAGCTATTGTTAGGCTTCTTCCTCCTGCTCACTCCGGCTCAGGTGATTCAACCTGACTTCTCTATAGGCAAACTCACCGTTTCTCCATTTTAAGGCCCTCCCCCACTACTCTTCCTCATGTTCTTTTATTCTCTTTCCTTTTTCCTTTGCCCTCCCCTTCCCGACCCAATCCCATGTCATTTAACAAGAGAGGACACAGAAGTCAACATGCAGAGTCAAGAGTATGGAGTGGGGCCTTGGAACACAAAGGGGAGGGCGATAAGAGAATGACCCCACTGCCACCTTTGTCCCAACAGTTTCCTTCCTTTTCAGCTCAGGCATTGTTCTCATATGTCCTTTGTTTCAATTACCATTCGAGATCCCTCTGGGGCACTCTGGAGCTGAGCAGGGTCTGCAGAGTGGGCCCAAATTGAAGCAGGGAGATTGAGCTCTTCTATCCCCCAATCTGCTGCTCATTGATGGAGGGCTATGGCTTTGGGAAGGACATTCCCATGGCCCAGAGCAAACCTCAGTATGATCAACAGCAGTTGCCAAAGTCTGATATCAACCCAATGCCTGGCGCTGTGGGACTCAATTGAAAATCCCTGTCCCTCTCAGCGCTCCAGAGAGTAGGACTAGAGTCAGTCCTTTGAGCTCAAGGGTCCTTCCATTGTGTTTTGCCTAGCAAATACTTTATAGCACTCTTATTATAAGCAAGACCTCATCCTTTGGTCATCAAATCAGCCCTTGTCTTCCTTTATTTCAGGTGAGGCCTGTGTTATGAAAAGAGACCAGTGGTCATGGGGATGGGGGAGACTTTCTTCCCTTGAGCCAAAGTAACCAAGGAAGCAGGAGAGCGTGTAGGCCTGCGTCAGGCTCCTTTTGGATGGCACAGACTTCCACTGGGGCACGCCCCACCCACCGCCTCAAGAAGAGTTAAATGACTCGGCCATCCTCACCTTCAGCTCTCACCTCACAGTTACCAAAGCAAACGGCCCCTATTTTTTTTTTAAGATTTATTTATTTATGCATACAAGAGCTGGGGTACAGGCCAGAGTTGTGGGAGGTGAGAGGATTCGCCAGAGACAGAGTGGGGAGCAATACAGGCAGATCCACTGAAGTACACTGCTGAGGAGAGCAGCGGGCAAGGCAGGAGAGGTCTGCTGCGCCATGTGGGTCCCCTCCCTGTCAGGGATAGAACTCACGCTGCTGTGCCGCAGATGCTTCACAGTGCGGTGCTCAACCCGCTGCGCCACCAGGGAGGCCCCAAACGGCAGGCCCTTTCTAATCCCATCCAACTTCTTTGGTAATCCCCACTCCACTCTTTCCCCTTCATCGCTGCCTTGCAGTCCATGTTCCTAGCTTCACAAAAAAGCTGCATTCTCAGCACAAGTCACACTTGTGGCAGAACTATGTCCAAGCAATGGGTAGAAAGATAAATGCTAAATTACAGACTCAACTTTGTAAAGCAAAGCTCCATCCATTATTTATAACTAAGAAGGAACCTATTAACTCCCTGTCCTCAATTTGCCATAGAGCAAATCTATGCCTTAAAAGGTTGGTTCTCTTAATAGTAATTAAAGATTGACTGACTGCAGTAGGCACCAATGCACATTAGTGGATTACATGTATTATTTGCTTAACCAATGTGTTCCATTAGTGGGTTCAACTAACAATATATTAAAACACAGGTTCTCTACTTAGCAGGTATGTGCCTGCATCCAATATTCATGACGGATAGTAAATTTGCTTTACAAAAAGCCAACTGCCTCCCATAATGACTATGTCATTCTAGACCAGCGGCAGTGGCTGCAGCTGAGGCCCCTTGGTCAGGGCACCCAAGGGGTTCCCACAAGGCAGACACTCCATGCAGATATTACCATCTTTCCAATCTTTCCACCCACTCTCCTGCGCCGCTGTGTGCAGCTGTGCTTAAGTAGAAGCTGCGATGGGAGGAGTGTGGCTTCTTCTAGAATCCTCAAATTTAATTCCAACCCGCTGCTCTCTCTTGCAAACTGTCTGAGCTTTCCCAAAACTCACTCATTGAGCTTCAGTCTCTGCACCTGAAGAATGGGGCAAATTACAGCACCGTCACGAGGATCAAACATCACAGAGAAACAAACACGCTACGCAAAACTGAAAAAACTCAGAGAGCAGCCATTGCTGCTGTTAGACACAAGACCTCTGCTCTTCCAGTTTTCTATTCGCAATGAAAGTATTTCCCATGAAAGAGATGCCTCATACACCGGATATCTTCAGTGCCTGGCACATGTCTGACACTCTATAACTGTTGAGTGAATAATTTCTTCATTCATTCAATATGTGTATGTATAAAAAGTTTGTGCTAATGTGCCTCCCTGGTGGCACAAGGGGTTAAGTCTCAAGCTATCAGCAGCCACTGCAGCAGGAGTTTGATCCCCGGCCAGGGAGGAGACCCACATGGCGCAGCAGACCTCTCCTGTCTCACCCACTGCCCCCTCAGGGTATTTCAGTCAATCTGCCTGTTCTGCTCCCCACTCTGGTGAATTCTCTAGCCCCCACAGTTCTGGCTTACACCCCAGCTCTTGTAAGCAAAAGTAAAATAAATCTTTAAAAAAGTCTGCTAAGTGCTAAACCCTGCTGTAGGTGTCGGGAACCAAATGAGAACAGGACATGCAGGGCCCTGCCCTAATAGTAGGGGCCTTACAGAAAAGACAAAACAGAATTAAACATGGTATCAAGCTAATTCCAAAGAGTCATCATGGAGAGAGGGCCTGACTACTTTGGGGTGACTTCACAGAATAGGTGCAATATTTGGACAGGGTTGGATTTTAAGAGGAATCTCAGCCCCTGAAGTTCTGGAATCCAGGCAGAATGAACAGGTTCAAATGGCCTCAGGAGTGAGTGATTCAAGATCTGACCTAAACAGGTGTGAGTAGACGAAAGTGAAAGAAAAGATGGAGTGATGAGGCCAGACCTGGACCATGTTGAGTTACCATAAAGACTTGGGAGACGAATTTCAGTGCTGTGGGAAGTGAGCAGAGGCTTATCAGTAGAAAAGATGTGACCCACTTTACAATTCAGAATCTTAGCCTGGCTAATGCACAAAGAAGGATTTGCAAGGGAAAAGGAGGCTCTTTCAGTAAACCATAGTCTGAGTCCCCCACAAGCAAACCTTTTGACCCTTGTTTTTCCAGCATTTCATTTCACTGTGATGGTTGATTCCTGTGATGGGACCAGAGGTAGCCCCTCTCTTCAGGTGAGGAGACTAAATGCAATTCAGTTATTTAGGAGTTGCAGGGAACACCTGGGAGGAGCGTGGCTGAACCAGGGAAGGGCAAGCAATCAGGAAAGTGCATTATTCAGTCAGTTCTCATGGTAAGCAGCTGGAGTTTAATTCTGCTGATCAACAAGGAAACTGTTCAAAAACACACCTCAAAATAGTTCCGCCTGAGAGGCAAGGGGGCTGGGGTCTTTGGGCAGGTTGCTCCTTGAGTGGTGGTGGATTTTTACTCCCAGACACTGAAAACCTGCTACAGATGGGGCAGCAGGTGGGGCAGCAGCAGGGTCTTTCAAGATAGACAAGAGAACCCCTAGATTTGCAAAATCAGAGGGATGAGTGGGCATCAAACACCTACTACACCAGCTTAGAACAACAATGGCTTGAAATCAGAGGTCGAGGAAAGATGGTGAGGAGTGAGTGGATTTGAAGTCAGCCAAGGAGGCTTGCTGGATGTGTAAGTGATGGAAAGAGAGAAATCAGTTTCCTGGACTGGGACCTATGCACCCAGGTAGATAGCAGGGTCCCTCTCATGAAATGGGAATTGGGGGGTTCATCAGCTCTGGGGGCAAAGGCTCAAGAGAATTGCTTTCAGGAGCCTAGTAAACTTCGATGGAAGGGTCAGTGAACAATTGGATGTAGAAGCTGAGTTCATGAAAAATGTTCCCGCACCCAGCCTTCCACCACCCCACTTCAGTCCCACCCACTTTCTGGGTTGGTTTCCTTGAAAGATTTCAGCTGGATTATTCCACCACCTTGGAAGAATTTGCAAAGCACCTAGCGGTGAAAGGAGGCCGACTGCAGAAACTTGAGATCCAGAACTTACTGAACAGCTCTTCTGTGCCATGTCTGTGCCATGCCACTCACTACCCACTGGACAGAGACTGCTGCGTGACAGCAGGTTTAGAGAAGAGGAAGAAGCTCTATTGCAAATTGGCTGGCAAGGAGGTAAGAAACTCAAATACAGCTCTCCAATTTAGAGAGCTATATAGGCTAGGGGGGCAGGGAGGGACAGGATTGAAAAAACTTAAATTTTGACTGAAAAAGCAGGTTTGGGACAAAGATGTACAGTTGGCTGAAGTTCATTGGCAAGTTACAGGGCAGTTCGTACATGGAGAAGAATGAAGGTTTTTCTTCAGATATAGAGTTTGGAATTTCTGTCAGTAGGTCCCTGTCTGTACCACCCCTCTCCTCGGCAGATTCCTGGCTCTTGCAGACTTTTGGAGCTCAGCTCAAGGTCTATAAACCTCTGCTGTGTCCATAAACACAAACCTCAGGAAAGTTTAAATAAGGTTTTTCCCTGTCTTTGCTCTTAGGCTATAAGACTAACCAGCTAGCCTGTTACTGGCCTTTTACTCAGTGTCACAGGCATCACATTTAAGCCTGATAACCCAGGATTTACGTTTCATTATTGCCACTTGGGACCTGGGCAAACAGACTCAGAGGTAAGGGGGCTTATCCCAACATCACACAGATTAAGAGAAGAGAAATTGACTCCCAGTCTCCAGAGCCAGTTAATTTCTGGTACCACATTGCCTTGCCCAGTAATCAAGAGCTGACCTTGCTAGCTTAGATAGCTGAAGGAATGTGGCATCAAGTTTTATCATTTGTTAGACTTCCCCGCCTGGTCTCATCTGGGGCTCCAGCACTCGGCCTCAGAAGCAGCTTGCGGGCAGTGCAAGCAGCAGCATGTGGCACTTCACCGCCCACCACCAGTGGCCCCACTGAGGCTCAGGCTGCAGACAGAGGCCAGCAGTGACGGTGGGGGCTGTGGTTCCTTGACCACGGCCACCCCAGAATGTGCAGCCCCTGGTTCAGGGCTGCAGGGAGGAGCATGGGGCCCTCCCCTCAGCTGCAGGCCGTAGAGAGACCCGTGGATTTGGTGCCTGGGTCGTGGCGTGGACCCACCAGGTGCAGGCTGAGATGACTGGCGCTATGGTCGTCATTCTTGCGGCGGACCCTGAAGGACATGAAGCAGGGCAGCTGCCAGCTCGGGACTCCGTTCCTGGTCAGACTGGACGGCACCGGCCCGTAGTGCTGGTCACCTAGTTACGCGCATCCCACTCCTCTGAGTTGTCCCACAACAAACAACTCTTGGAGAGGGCCTCCCTGCTAGCCCAGGAGCTGCCTCAGCATTATCACCACTACGGCCCAAGTTCCATACCCACATGCCGCCCAGCAGACCTCTCCTGCCTCGCTGGCCGCTCCCCTCAGCAGTGTATTTCAGTAGATCTGCCTGTTCTGCTCCCCGCTCTGTCTCTGGTGAATCTTCTTCCTCCCCCTCCTCCCTACACCTCACATCCCAGGTCTTCTATGCAAAAACAGAAAAAGAAAAGGCCAGCACTTTGAGTCACCAGGCCCGAGCCTTCGGCGCTCCTTCTAGGCTGCATCAGAGGCAGGGCCAGAGGCAGGAGCAGCAGCCCCCAGCCCTTGCAAAGCTCTTCAGCTTCCCTGAGAAGCTTTTTGGCTTCTCTTCTTCCTTTGGAGGGTGGCTACTGAATTTTTCAGAAGTCAGGGACAAGCTTTCTCAGGAACTGAGCGTGTCAGAGCGCATCTCTTCTGAAGCCAGAAGCCGATAGTCTAAGCGTCCCAAGTTGGTGCCTGCCCTGCCTTATATCCTCTTTCAGGGTTCCCGCCCCCCCAAGCCTATGGCTGATTGGACCATAGCACCAATCAGCTCACAGCCCGCACCTGCTGGGTCCATTCCATGACCCAGGCACCAAATCCACAGGCCTCTCTACTGCCTGCAGCTGCACAGCGTTGGGAGCTGGTCAGGAAGGCCCCATGTTCCTCCCTGCAGCCCTGAACCAGGGGCTGCACACCCTGCAGTGGCCGTGGTTGAGGAAACACTGCCCCCACCACCACTGCTGGCCTCTGCCTGCAGCCTGAGCCCCGGTGGGGCCACTGGTGGTGGGCGGTGAAATACCCACCACCCACTGTTGCTTGCATTGCCCAGAAGCAGTGCTCTGGGCCAGGCACCAAGCCCCAAGGTGGGGAGGAGAGTCTCAGTTTCGAGAAGAAACTAGAAAAAGCAGTACCAGGTGACCCTCTCCCAGACTATCTCAAAAACAGCCTCCATCAAATAAAGATCCTAAGAATACACCCCGAGAGAAGGCTGCTTAGCACATCCTCCTGAGGCCCAGTGCACAGCGGAATGTTGACAACGCCGACAACACTGTAGTTGAAAGTCTTGTCTACTTTTGTTTCACCTGCCATTTCCCAAGCTTGCTCTACCCCTGTTACTCTGGTTTCATGAGCGTCCTGGTCACATCCCAGAGAGTGCCGAGAAACAACTTTGAAAACCCCACACGTGAGTAAGTCAGCACACCTGGGTTTGCATCAGTTCCCTCAAAACCCTCCACCCCTGTTTGCTATGTGACTTTAAAGATTTTGCTTAGACTCTGAAACTCAGCCCACCTGCTCTCGGGATGGCATTCTCAACGCCTCCATTCAACAAATGCTCGTTGAACCTGTGCCAGCCCAGCGCAGGCATGGGCAAGTCCACGGGGAATGAGTCGGCTCCACAGCCCGATTCCTGGTCCTCACCACCTGTTAGCACTACACAGTCTCCAGAGCTTTCTCTGTGAAGAAGCCACTGGAGGCTTCTACCAAAGCAGACAAGAGAAATATCATTTTCCTACCGTGAATCCTGAGGCTAGCTGAAAGTAGCCCCGAGAGCAGGGCTAGCTACACCATCTGTGGAGCTTGTGCAATATAAAACTGCAGGGCCTGTGTAGGGTCAGAGAACAATCGGGTCTTTCCACCCTCCCACCACTGTGATGATGGACACCTGTGGTGCTGCGAGCATTCCAGGGTGGACATGCGCAAATGAGCGCATGTGAGTTGGACATGGGCATAAATGGGCGGTGTCATGAGGATGCCAGGACCTACAAGACTGACAGTGCTGACGAGCAGCAGCAGTAGAAAGCAGCCCAGAGAGTGAGATGTGCCGGGGGCTGGGAGGCCTGCCAGCACCCCGGCCCCCCGGCACCCATACCTGCCATGTACCTGGCCACCTCTACTAATAAAAGCATGAAAAGCCACCGAGGGCTCCAAGACTCTCCTTTCCTTGACCCGTCTGCCCAGAACCATCCAGAACCTTGCTCCTGTGCCACCTTCCTGCCGCTACAGCCCATTCAACAAGCAGGGGGAGTGCAGTTAGAGGTACTAAAATATAAAGCTTGTTTATTTGAAAATATTGCACTACTTATAAAACATAATGGGGATGATAATGATCCATGAGTAAAATTTATAAATTACCAAAATATGATATTTTTGTATCATAATTTACATAACACAATAAAAATTCAAATGTGATATCTTGATGAACCACAACATTTTTCTGGTGTGCTTTTTGGAAATTTGTTTATTAGGTTATAAAAATTTATACTTTTAACAACTTCATTTTCAGCTGCTATAATTGAGAACTACATTTCTCTTGGAAAATAATTTTTGGTAATTTTTTATCTTGAGAAGGTTCTTTCTGCTGATGCAACTGTTGCTGGGACTGTTAAAGAGTATTTTATAGGTTGTGATGACACTGAAATAAATTTTTGATGAATTATTTCAAAGTATAAATTTTAGCACATCTAGAGCTGATGGTTCTTGCAAAACAATTTTTCTACAAAGATTTAACTCTTCAAACAATTCAGTTTTGTGTAAGTCTGAATTTAGTTTAAATATAAATTTGTACAATGGCATTTTAATGTTTCCTCTGACATTTATTGTAACTCGTGGAGCATGTACAAGCAACCAAACATGGTGTATGCTTATGTATATCACTCAAAATGTCTATGTATGAATTATCTGTCTGTGCCTTCAATTAGAAGGAAAATGTGCATTTCCAATGGTCTTCTTCACTAATAATTAGTTCATCTAAAGTGTCATATGCAAGTAGTGTTTTTTTCTATTGAGTGCAATGACGTTCTCTTTCTAAATTTGCGGGTATTTGCTTTGCAATATTGCAGCAGTTTTCAAGCCCAGAGATTCTAAACTCTTAAAGGGTTATAAAATCTCTTCTTGTATGCTTTCTTGCCATGCCCCATGTTGTGCTTTTATTTTACAATAATTTGCTGATAAAACTTACTTCCCCTATTGGAAGTTCCTTTTCTGGCTCTGAAGATGGAGAGTTAATGCCTGTGCAGAAGCCACAGGACAGGGTCTGTTACCAGATCCCCTGCAGCCTCAGCCTGCCCTCCACTGGTGTTCCCCCCTTCCCCAGCCCAGCAAGGGCATCTGCAGCTAAGGCTCCCTGGAGCCAGTAGGCCTACGAGCCTGCCCTGATGAGTGCAGTCCAGGCGGGACTATTACCCTCCCCCCTTTTTTTAAGATTTATTTATTTATGCATACAAGAGCTGGAGTACAGGCCAGAGGTGTAGGAGGTAAGAGGACTCACTAGAGACAGAGTGGGGAACAGAACAGGCAGATCGACTGAAACACACTGCTGAGGGGAGCAGCGGGCGAGGCAGGAGAGGTCTGCTGTGCCATGTGGGTTCCCTCCCTGGCCAGAGGCAGGGATTGAACTCATGCTGCAGTGGCTGCATTTTGCTTCACAGTGAGTGGCTTAACCCACTGTGCCACCAGGGAGGCCCCTGTTACCCTTTTATATCTGGTTCTGTGTTCTAAAATGGGTCAATCAGGCATGAGCTAAACAGACCAATCAGGTAGTGATTCACTTCATTAATTAATCAATTTAGATTGAAAATGGAAAACAAACTGATTGTTGCTAAACAATCTAATCAGATACTTAGGATTGAAAGTGGTCCAGTCAGGCTTGGTTCTGATACATGAAGCTTCTGCCATTAACTGAATAGACATTGAAGCGAAGGTTTTATATTATTAGCTTGTTCCACCCCATTACTGAACTATGACCACATCATCCTCTCTCGATCATAGCAAAGCACCTCATTCAACCAAGTTACCCTGGCCACACTAGATCCAACACTGAGTAATCTTAAGTCCGAGTTGTTAGTTTACAAACTGAATGTATAAAAATAGACCTACTTTGTTTTTCTGATGCCACCAATGCAAACCTGCTTCTTACAAGTCAGTTTTCAGGCTACTGTCTCTGCTAGGGACGTGAACTATTTTGAAACAAAATGCTGTTTTAAAGCAAAACTAGGCAGTGATTCCTGTGTCTAAGCCGTGTATATCTTTCTGCAGAAACAGAGACTACCATTGAATTCATGAATAGAGGAAATTGACTTCATGCCCTTAGGAAAGGTAGGAACTAGGAATAAACAAGGTTTACCAAGAATTAAAAACAAATCAGTTAATATTTCAAAAAAAAAATTCCATTCCGTATGTTGAAGGACACACAACATTCCAGGAAGTGAGTGAGATGGTGAAGGGAGCAGACGAGTATACATGAGGATGTCTACAGGAGCGGGCACGTCTTCCAGCTCCTGCTGTTTCTTTTCACATGTGCTTGTGTCTGTCTCACCATATCCCACCTCTCACTGCTTGTCCCCAGGAGAAAAGTAGCGGCTTCATTGGGCTGGTGACTTAGGACCAATAAACTAGACACCATGTTGACAACTCTCTTAATTGAGAAAGTCACCTACAGAGAACATAAGTCTTCTCTCCAAGAAGCCCACCCCTCTCTGTGCTGTCTCTGCTGTGGTTGGCTGTCTAATAGAGGGATTTATTGTGGCTCTCCCACTAAGCTAAATTCTCCAATTTTGCCTTTATCAGTAAGTAAGGTGCTGTTTTAGCTCCCTCTGCTTACACTTTTTTTTTTAAGATTTTATTTATTCATTTTTGGGTAGAACTGAGGTGTAGGTCAGAGTTGTGGGGGTGAGAGGATTCACTGCGCCATGTGGGTCACCTCCCTGGCCGGAGATTGAGGATTGAGCTCATGCCACAGTGGCTGGTGATAGCTTGATAGTGCTGAGACTTTAACCCCTGCACCACCAAGGAGGATACGTTTATTCTTTTGTTTGCTATCTCAATTTGTTTGGGATGCAGGTGAGGAAGAGGGATGCTGGTGTTGGGCCCTTGTTAGATACCCCTGCTCCACCTTTGGGAATATGGCATGTTTAACCCGCTTCCTCATTAACATCATTCTCACTCACAGGTTTGCGCTGAGGAGCAGCGTCAGCCTCTTTGCTCACGTGGAACATCCCATGCATAGATCACTTACCCATCGCAGAAGGAACTCGTGCCAGATTCAAAGGGACAGCATTCCCTCTGCTCCATCTACTTTGACATCAAGATACGTTCTGGGATTTTACCTGGTGTCAATGTCAAGTCTTAGGAACTTAACATTTTCCATCTAGAAAGATAAGGAAGCAACCAGCTGTGCAGCCGTCTCATTCTCCCCAAGTCTTCAGAGTTCAGGGTAGGTAGCTCTTCTGTGGTCACATCTGCAATTTCTTCCAGCTCCCTTGGAAGTAATTCAATCTAGGTTTGAACTCATTTAGAGCTGCTTTGTACTCTCTCTTCACCTATCTTAGATTTCAATTCCCTCTTAATCATGTTTGTTCTACCCTTTCCAGTATTAAGGTCATTCTGCCTGATAGAGAAGACAGGAGTAAAATAGGACTGCCTTTCCTGCCGTCGGTTAGCATTATCCCATCTACCCAAGCCAGGGATCTATCATTCAACCCTTATTTAAGCTTCTTGCTTCAAAGGTAACTTAAAAAATTTTTTTTTGGTCTGTAAAATTTTTGCACGCTGTATCTCATTCTGGGCTTTATGCTGATACTATTTTTATATATTTGTACCTTTCATGATTTCCTGGTTAGTGGGTGACCACTGCATCTTTAATGCAAAGTATTGAAGTATCTGAGCCCACCTGGGACCCTCTGTGTGGTTACCTAGCCCCCGGGTAGCCTCCAGCCTTCACTCTACACCTCTGCCTCCTCCTCCTGTTTTTTGTGTCTCAGAGAACTTCCTGCTGTATTATTTTGTGTTAAAATATTGGCATTTCTTTCTTCTCTATATCCTACATTTTACTATAGCCATGTACAAAGTCCTAAGTCTGGCTTTCCTCATGCTCCTTCTCTCTCCTTAGAAAAATTGGACCCTTCAACTATCTTCTTTTAATCTCGGTACCCTGTTCTCTACAGTTAATAATCAATAGTCTGGCATTTTCCTCCTTATCCTTGAGTTTCTGTTTAAAGCAACCTCAGGTAAACTATGCTCTTGCTAAGCCCATCGCTCCCTACCCCCCTGCATTCTCAGTTGCTACAAAGCCATGAGCATCAGTAGCTGGGTGCAGACACAGGGTCAGTGTCCACCTGGAAAATGCTAGCAAAGTCTCTTCACTTCCCTTCAGCTTCAGGGCCTGCCTGGTGGTGCAGGGGTTAAAGTCTCAGTACTATCAACCTATTGCCAATCATTGTGGCATAAGTTCAAGCTACCCTGGGCAGGTAGCTAACCCACGTGGCACAGCAGATCTCTCCTGTCTCACCCACGGCTCCCCTCAGCAGTGTATTTCAGTAGATCTGCCTATTCTGCTCCCCACTCTGACTCTGGTGAATCCATTCTCTCTCTCCCCATCTCTCTCACACATACACACACCTCTGGCCTACACCCCAGTTCTTGTATACATAAATAAATAAATCTTTTTTAAAAAGATGTCAGCTTCATCATCTGTAACATGTCTAACTACCTACTTCCTACCTCTTGTCATTTGTGATGGTTAAATCAGGAGAAATCTATAGCCATCTATACAAACGCTCCCACGAGTCCATCTGTCTTTTCCCATCATCTTCCCCAGGCACAGGCCTGTCAGTCCTTGTCTCGTTCTATTTTCTAGGTTTCTAAACCACATCCTTCTCGCTAACACTGTCTACTCAGCTAGAACCTCATACAAATCTGAGGATCTGCTCTGTTCTTACTGGACTAAGAGCCAGGAATTGGGGTTGCCCCTGATAGCCCCAAACTCTGATACCTACTGCGGTTGCAGGAAGCCCCCGTGACCTTCTCATGGGGAAACAGGAAGGCTGGTTTCCCCTTCCTTTGAACTCCATCTGCTAAGGAGAGAGGAGCCTCTCACAGAGGGAATTCCTGGCCTGGTGCCCAAAGTTTCTGGGACTAGTCTCCACTCATAGCCTAAAAGATACCATAATGCTGTAGGGAGATAAGCACCCCAAAGGCAAACATGGTTCCTGTGCAGAATGTCTAGAAGGATGTTTCTTAATGAATAAGGCATGAGAGAAAAACTTGACTTTTATACTTCATGTTTCTGTACTATTTGAATTTTAACTACAGTCAGATGTCACCTAACAATCTTTAAGTTGATGACAGCCCACATGTATGGCGGTGGTCCCAAGAGGCCTTACCATCAAGGTGTGTGTATTACATGATATCCATGACACAGCACAAAGACAGAATCACCCATCTCATTGCTCAGAACAGATCCCTGTCCTTAAGAGAAACATGATGGTATTTTTAAGGGCCAATATGTGTCTGTTGGTACTGTATGCCCTACTGTGTGTCCTTGCGGGGAGAAGAGAGTTGATTCCAACCCAAGGCGGTGGGGGCTCGGGTTAGGACAGGCCACTCACGAGCTCTCCTATAATAACAGAGTGGAGACTTTTGTAAAAGCATTTACTGAATACTTAGATATTGTGTTAAGGGCCTGATATACTAGGCCTCCCTGGTGGTGCAG
Organism: Galemys pyrenaicus; assembly: GCA_019455555.1. Lineage (NCBI taxonomy): Eukaryota > Metazoa > Chordata > Mammalia > Eulipotyphla > Talpidae > Galemys > Galemys pyrenaicus. The sequence continues at coordinate 2,881,853 of JAGFMF010011405.1, read as the reverse complement.
TGTGTTGAGCATCACACTGCGAAGCATTCAGAGCACAGCAGCGCAAGTTCAATCCCCAGCCAGGGAGGGGACCCACATGGCGCAGCAGACCTCTCCTGCCTCGCCCGCTGCTCCCCTCAGCAGTGTATTCAGTCTATCTGCCTGTACTGCTCCCCACTCTGTCTCTGGTGGTTCCTCTCACCTCCCATGACTCTGGCTTTGTATGCATATATATATATATATATATATAAAAGGGGGGGCCTGATATACTGTCACAATTAGTCCCCATAACAACTGTACAAATTAAGTATAACTACTCAGTTAGCTATTCAGTTTTATAGATGAAGAAGTCAGGACTCGATCACAGATTTCTCTACTTCTAGAACCTATTCTGTTAGCCACCCTCCTATGCTGTGCAACTGCCCACTAATCCAAAGTCTTACCTTCTACACACACACACACACACACAAACACAGGTGTATGCATATTCATACAGGTGTGCATGCATGCATACACACAGGTAAATGCATGCAATGAGTACATATAGTTCCAAGTACATACACACACAGGTAGATATACACAGATACATAGGTTCATGCATATCCATGTACATGTGGTAACACACTCACAGGCACATGCACACAAACACAAACACACATCAACCTTCCACCTCCAAATAATGGTTGAGACAGATTATACATAACCAGGGAGCCACTCAAACACTTTATATACTCTTTCATGGCTGTAAAAACAGCCTCCCCCTCTAATTCATCTCTCTGATGATGAGGAGTTTGGACAAGATGCCAAGCTCATCTAACCAACGTGCGAAAGGCAGGACTCCTGTCGCAGGATGGCAGATGGGTTATGTCCTGTCTCAGTGTGTCCCCTTCTCAAACTTTTCACCCTCGTTCAGGTTTCCCCCAAACACTTACTGTGTGACTTTTACCTTCTCTAAGCCCATATTGTATCACTTATAAAAGAGGGGCTGTTATATATGTGATCACTAACAATTTCCCATGACCTCAGACTCTCTTTCTGTAAAACTGAACATTCACCTGGAAGAGGAAGTCAAAACAACCACCTGAGCACCCTGGCACCTTCCCTGCCTCCTGCAGCATCATGTTATGGGACAGGTACCCCAGGTCACAACTGCATTTGAATCCTCTGGTGTATCTGATGGTAAGCCATGCCTCTCCCCTCCATCTTTAGTCCCTGCGGGTCCCCAGATGACTCAGTCAGAGTGTAACTACTTCCCTTTATCACTAACCCTTGCACGCATATCCTACAAGCTGCATCTCCAGAAACACCAGGCAATGTCTGTCTTGTGGGAAGGACCAAGTGTCGTGCTTCTTTAGCATCAAGAAGTGTCATGCTCAAGTTTTCCTAGCTAAATGACCTCAGACACAGTATTTAAAATTTCTGAGCCCTGATCCTCCCTGGTGGTACAAGGGGTTAAAGTTTCAGCACTATGAGGCTACCTGCAGCCTCTGCAGCATGAGTTTGATCCCCAGTCAGGGAGGTGACCCACATGGCACAGCAGACCTCTCCTGTCTCACCCACGGCTCCCCTCACTAGTGCATTTCAGTCAGTCTTCCTGTTCTGCTCTCCACTCTGTCTCTGGTGAATTCTCTCACCTTCCATACCTCTAACCTACACCCCAGATCTTGTATGCATAAATAAATAAATCTTTAAAAAATAATCTCTGCGTTCCAGATTCCTCATCAGTAAATTATGCAAAATACTTCCTACTTCATAGACTTGTGAACATTAAATGAAAATACAAACGTCAAGTACTCCATGCCTGGCCTCCATGTACCAATACACACAGACTCGATATACTAATAGTTATTTTGATTCCTCAGAGTACCTTTCTGGGAGGAGAGCGATGTAGGTATGTGATACATTTTCTGCTTCTTTGTTCCACTGGAGTTTCCAGGCTCCAAAGCTACAACGGAAGAGAATGGTGACCCCATCCACCCCTATGTAACTCTAGTTGATTTGGCAAAGTGGGGGTGACAGGGAGGAGAGAAGCCCTTCCTATCACTGACACCTTTTAGTATGAGGACAGACTGAGCTATTCTGAAGTTATTGTTCTCTCCTCCTCCCAAAAGCAAAAATCATCAGTTCAGAAAGTTGACTAACAAGATGCCCAAAAGACAAACTACTGACAAGTCAAGGGGGCAATAGTCTCAGTGTGTTTCAATCCTTTCCGTGACCGGAGGCCTCAGGGTCTTGGTGGGGCTGGTATTTCCTTAGCACGATGGTCACTCGCTATGGCTTGGGAAGCGGTGCCATTAGTGCACGGCCTTGCGAAGGAAGCTCAGTGAAGCCAACGCAGTTCTCTTCCCAGGCACTTACATTGTTCCCCTCCAGTTTACGAGACAGCTTTGGCCTCAAGATCAGTGAAAGGGAGCGATATTTCTGCAGAGGAATGTGTTGTTTGAGTCCAGTTGTTGAAATGTAGCAATTTGTGAGTAATTTAGTTGATTTGCTCCAGAGGGTAAACAGAAAAGGTTCAGAACTTAATCCCTGGTTTCACAGCTGTTCTTGAATTCAAATTCCCTCTTAGATAATCATATTAGGCTGTTCACGCTGCTATAACAAAATACCACAGCTGGGTAACTCAGATAAAGTTATTTGTCACAAGTCATGACCTTGGTCATCTCTGAACCGTCTTCAATCCTTCTTCCTTTTTCTGGAAGAACACACAGATCCACAGCAGAAGAATTCTATGGGACCGTCCCATGTGATCTGACCATCTCCCCTCATTTTGTCTCATTTTCTGGGTCCCTTTTCCTTCTTTAATTGCATCTCTGTTCCTGGCTTCTCCTGAATTGCTTGATTAAGTCCATGCATGAGTCACATGCATGATCTGGCTGTTCAGCCACACTCTTAGATTCTCTGCACAACGTTTTCACTTGTTGCAATATGGATAGGTTGGGAATTTTCCAAATCTTCCAGTTCTGCTTCCTGTCTATGGAACAATTCCTTCTCGATCCTCTTTTTTTTCTCTCATTTTACTGTCAGCAGTCAGGAGGAACCAAGCCACTCCTTCAACACTTTGCTGAGAAATCTACTCGGCTAAATCTCCAGCTTCATAATCTATTGTTTTTAATATTTTATTTATTACAATGTTTGTTTTCTTTTCTAATGTAGTCCCCATAGAATTTCCACCACCCATTCACCCATGTGCCATCAACATAGGCCCGTGTGCTCTTCCCGTCCCTGCCTTGACCCCAGTCCTGATTTGTCAACTTCATAGTTTAGTGGAAGTTCTACCTCTCACAAATTCTTTGCCACTTGATTATAACAAGAATCACCTTTCTTCAGGGTTCTAATAGCATGGTCCTCAATTTTGCCAGAGGTCTCTCCAGAATAGCATTCCTAGTCTGGAGCTCAAAACCCTTCCAGCCTCTACATGTTACCCACTTCCAAAGCTGCTTCTACATGGCTAGGTGTTTGTTACAACAGCATCCCTCTTTTTGGTACCAAAATCTAGGTTTCTCTGCTCAGGCTGCTATAACAAAACATTGTAGACTGGGGGACTTAAACAAAAGATATTTATCTCTCACAGTTTTGGAAGCTGTTAGTCCAACATCAAGGTTCTGGTCTATTCAGTTCCTATGAAAGCCGTCCTCCCTCTCCCCCATCCCTGTCCCTCCTTTTCCTATTGTTACAGGGCAATTCTAATATAAAATGGGTTTCCCTGACTGGGTCCTTACCTGCGCACTTGAAAGGTTTTTATAATAAGCCCCAACTGCAGGCACAGGGGACAAGAGTTACTAACGGATTTTATTTTACAAAAGAAGGGGAGTAAAGTAGTAATAACACAAAGAGAAGAGATGGGTACAAATTTGTATATATCCTACCAGATCTTCCCAGCTGGAACCCAACAGCGAGTTGAGGCTGCCTCTGAATCAAGGGACATGGCTCCAAAGGAAGAGAGAGCCCAAGGCTCACATCTCTGGTTTTATACCCAGCCTGGCTGCCTAAGTCCACCCTCAGGTCCCAGTGATCCACTCTTTGATAATCATATTATCAGATTGGTGGTTCTGGAATATTGGTGGTCTGGAGTGGGGGTTGGAGTTTAAAATTTATCTGTGTAATCCATTCAGGACTACCTTTCTCCCTAACACATGATGCTACAAATTCCATCACTAGGCTCACCATCCCATCACAGTGAGAGCTGGGACTTCAGCACATGAGTTTTGGAGGAGTTTTGGGTCTCTCCCTATGAATGTCTTTTTTTAAAAGCAGAAAGCTGCAACTTCTGGGGCCTCCTTGGCAGCATGATGGGTTAAGCAGCGCACTGTGAAGCAAACCATAGCCACTGCAGCACGAGTTAATACCTGCCCCACCTGAAGGTGACCCACATAGCACGGTGGACCTCTCCTGTCTCGCCTGCTGTTCCCTTCAGCAGTGTATTTCGGTCAATCTGCCTGTTCTGTTCCCCAGTCTCTCTGGTGGATCCCCACAACTCTTGCCTGTACCCCAGCTCTTGTATGCATAAATCTTTTTTTAAAAAGGCTTAAAAAAAGCAGAAAGCTGCACCTTCCAATCACCTCCATCCTTCTTTAACTCACTCTTTAAAATATTCAGTCAGATGAAACTCTTACCACGTGCCAGTCACTGTTCCAAGTAATTTACAGGAATTATGCATCCTCATAACAACCCTATGTGATAGGTATTATTAATAACCACATTTAAAAGAGGAGGGAACAGAGCTGCAGAAAGTTCAGTAACTTGCCCAAGGTCCAGAACAGAAAGTTCCAGAACTTAGACTAAGCTGTCTGCCTCAAGAACTGCCCACACTGCACATCTCTGAACACTGCTACACGTATACGAGCCACGCCCATAACTTTTTTCTAACATTTCCTTCTGGCTTCTGAGTCATTTTTTAGTGAGCTACTGCTCACCCTGGAGATGGCCGAGTCACTCGCTGACTCCACCCAGAGAGTCAGACCTGACTCTCCTGCTTCCCCAGCACGTGGCGCACACAGGCCTGTCCTCCTGCACTCGCTGTGGATGCCGTGATCCCTGCGAGTCCAGATGAGACTAAGAATCCCCAGGCGCAGGTCTGTGCCGTCTTCATCTTCTACCCCCAAAGCCAATCACCTGGGATTTCACACATTGTTGTCATTCAAAACATTGCTGCTGAACTTAAATCTTAAAGCAGAATTTGGTAAGATCCTGCTTTGGAATGTGGTTGAGCAAAGGCAGTCAGCTCCTTGAGTTCAAGGTCTGACCCTAGTAGTGAAATAGCTGACAGTTAATTTTTCTGCTGCAAATTTGCCAAGGATGAAACAGGAACTTGGATCCCAGCAGCTCCTCCTGGGAAACGTTTCCTCCCCTCCTTTGCCACTGCCCCCTCAGCTCTTGCCTGAACCGTTGTGACAGCCCCCGCCTGGGCTCCAGCCCCTTGTCTTACTCCAATTCATCTCCCTGGTCACTACCAAAATGACCCACATAGGAATATCAACCACGTGCTTTCCCATCACCTCTTCTCCAGCCCACCTCCCCTCACTCCCACACATTCAAGGGTGACCATCAGCGTCACCCCCATTCCCCCTGCTGCTGTGGTGCGTTTTAAAAACATTTAAATAACATCACATTTCGACCTCAGAATGCAGAGTTGCAGAAAGATACTGAAATCATTTTGCAGGCTCAAAGTGGAGAAATTTTAAGCACGTTGGTTTTCCATGCTGACCAAGTCCTATTCAGCTAAAAGCAAACAAATCAATCGCATCATTTTTCACTTAATTAGCCTTGAAGCTGCTGGCCTGGGCATTCTCCCTGCCGAGCTAGCACAGCCCAGGCCTGTTTCACCCTCCTCCCCATTAGTCAGCAGAGGCAACAACCCCCCTCCCAAAGTTGGATCCCAGTCCTACAATCACTTCCTCGGGGTTCCTGTAACCCTTTATTCACATCTATTCCATGAAACTTCTTTTATTCTGCCTCTTACAGTAAGTATCCCCCCCTTCCTCCCCACCTCCACCTCCCCCAGCCCTGGCTTACAGTTCCTCAGGAACAAAGACAATGCTTACTTATCATTTTGCCCCAAGACTTGGCACAGAGCCAGAATCCAATTACCTTTCAATAAATGATGTCACATCCTGGAGTGAAATTCCCAAGAGCCTGACTTAAGAATTTAATTTAAACTTCTCATTCCTCTCCAATAACTGGATCAGGTCCCACTACCAGAGAACAGGACCCTCTCCTCCTTCCCCTGTAGAGAGTGATGCAACACACTCTATGTGTCCAGCCACTAGAAATTAAAGATGCCCTGGCATCTGATGGAGATCTCCTCCCCAGTCCATGTGGATAAACTCGTCCTTGGGTCATTGGGAAAGGAGTAAATAGCCTAATGTTAGTCTCAGAAGTGTCCAGTGAGTTAGAAGACAATTAGGATATGTGTGGTGGAGAATGTGAGGGCACTTGTTATGGGTGAGTGGTCCCCATGACCCCTTCCAGCTATACTGTCATCATAAAGCAAAACTTAGAAGAGTTGGGCCTCCCTGGTAGCACAAGAGGTTAAGTCGCAGCACTATGAAGCATCTGCAGCTATTGTAGCACGAGTTCGATCCCCAGCCAGAGAGCTGATCCATATGGCACGGCAGACCTCTCCAGTCTGGCCTGCTGCTCCCCTCAGCAGTCTGTTTCAGTTGATCTGCCTGTTCTGTTTCCCACTCTGTCTCTGGTGAGTCCTCTCACCCCTCCCCACCCCCACCCTCTGATCTGACCTACACCCCAGTGCTTATATGCATAAAATAATATAAATTTTTAAAAAAAACTTAGAAGAGTTTCCATGCTTACAGCCTCCACTTGTCCTTCTCTTCTGAACCCATTCTGATTGTACAGTCTAAACGCTCCACCACAGCTGCGCTCATCAGTCCCCAGTGACATCCACATTGTCGGAGCCAATGCCACCAGACCAAGCAGCGTGGGGGGGGGGGGGGTCCCAGGATGACTTCAGTGTGCTGAAAAATCGAGTCTGAGTACAAACCTTAATAAGAGTTTATTTAGAGAAGTTGGTGAGTGGTGGAACTGAGTGGGAGAAAGGGAAACAAGGGCATTTTGAGCCCTATTTATAAAAGATGGATATGAAATATAATAATGTATAATAATATAATAGAAGCAAAGAAATATAATAATGCCTAGATAGATAGAAAGATAGGGTCAAATAGAAGGATTTTTAGATTTGGAGTTATCAGAGTGTTCCTGTATAGAAAGAGATGATTCAACATAGAGAGGGAGGTTGATGATGCTGGAGAGAAAATGAATCATCGGAGAGGTGTGATCCTTGAGAGAATGAGAAGACATGTGATTCAGAAATGAGTGCACAGACTGGCTTTTAATGGGAAAAGAGATGCATCTTCTTGTTAACACAAGGGAAGAAAATATGTTTACATTATTATATTGTGGTTGGAAGATGGAGTTTGCATCTGATAGATTCTGTTTTCTCAGTTTTGCAAGAGGCTAAATCACCTGGGGGCGAGAAATAACAAGATATTGGGGGAAAGGTATGAAAAAGTACCCTCTTGATATCACGTACTCTGGTTATTTCCTTCATGGCAGCTGTAACAACCTTTGCAGATTTGGCTTATTTTTTCATTTACTCACTTATTAGCTGCCTCCTTTACTAAATGTAAGTTCCATGAGGACAGGAACAACAGCTGCCTGCCAGTTAGAGCCAATGCCTAGCAGTGTGCCTGGAACAGAGAATAGCCAGAACAAGTACAGCTGGCATTTGAATGAATAAACATATTAATGTACTTGGTGCTCAGAACTTCTAAATGAAAGTTGTACCACTGAGATCACTGTTGCGTCACCTGCCAGGGACACCTGGGCTCCCAGCTCCACCAACTGCTACATTCGGGGCCCCAGTCGAGACCCTCTTGAGACACACCCACCCTCAACACCTAACACGGAGCCAGATAACTGGCGCTGAACAATCCCTACCCGCTACTCTGATGAGCCAAGAAAGTGGCAGAACCTGGAGGAAAATCCTAAAAAACCCTGACATCACCAGAAAAGACTATTTCCCTTTTTCTAGGAGCAGATAGAATTTAAGAGTCATGACCGTTCACTGTTCGGAAGTGAATTACATCAGAATCAGGGTGCCCTTTTCCTTGAAGAGACATTTCTGAAGATGAAGAAAACGTAAGGACAGAACCTCAGAAACTTGCTTAAGCCTCTTTATTTAGAGCTGGCTTTATTTAGGTGGCTTAATCTTCATGTTCCTATCAGCATGCCAGAGAGTTACAGTTGAATGTCATGACAGGCCATGATTTCTGCCCTGGGACAGTTTGCAAAAGAGTCACCACCACTTCCCACTCTACCCCCGCTGCTGGTTCCCCATCATGCTTAAGCCAGCCTGTGAGCTGTGCACAAACCCCTCTGGATTTGCCTTCAAGAATCCGGGACTGTTCTAACATTTGAAAATCCCACCTTCAACACCAGCCTGGAGGACACGCAGATAATATCTGGTTATTGTTCAATGCTGGGTTGGAAAAGGAATAAAGGAGCAGGGAGAACCTTCTAATAAGCCCCTGGATTCCTGAAATGCCTATCTTATTATAGTTTTAAAAATTAAGCAAGACTTGGTTCTGGGAAGGCATTCACCAGTTTTCATCAGGTGAAAGCAGCAACACTCATGGCCACGGCACGGTCACAGGTGCATGACCTCAAAGTCCAGTGAGATTAGGAGCAAGCGTGGAAGTTAACAGCCATGACTAGTACCTGTCACCCATCCTCAAGAATAAATGAAGAATCAGCATACACACGTGTGCACGTACGCACGTGTGATGGATGGACCAAGTCCCACATGCCACGTTGACTCCAGTCACATCATCGCTATTTCCTTGCCTGAAATGCTGCTCCATACCTGGCACTGTCTGCTTGTTCTGCAAGGCCCACTTCTCCCATGAAATCCTCTCCAAATTCTCCAATACTTCCTGAGATTCACATTCCAGGTCCTTGTCGTCAGCTACGTACTCTTCGACCTCCTGGTGCTATTTAAGCTGTTCAGATTTTTTTTTAATTTTACTTTTTAAATTTTTTTCCTACATCTTTATTAATTTTTGGACCATATATGATTTCTCCCCCAGGTGTGGTCACTGCAGTTCTCCCACCATGAAAGCACCCAGAGTCCATCACAATAGTCAAGAAGTTGAGGCACATGTGCCCAATGGAATACTACTCAGCAATCAAAAATATAAAACCCATGCCATTTGCAGCAACATGGGTGGAACTGGAGGAGATCATACTAAGTGAAATAAGTCAGAAGAAAAATATAAATATCAGATAGTTTATGTGTGGAATACAGAAAAACCAAACAAAAGTTCAGATTTTTTATCTCATCTGCCCCATAAAAAATTTTATATATTGCATTCCTCCAGTGCCACCAGGGTACACATTGGAGAAGTTCATTAAGAATTCAAGGCACACTCTCCCACTAGTCATATGATCAAATACATAGATATAGTTAATGACAGTCATGTAATACAACAATGGTTATTATGTATGAGTGTTCACTAACAAATGGGGACCATGCCGAACACTTTCTATTCATTGTTTAATTCAAATTTATCAATAATGCTATGAAGTGGTACTGTTTTCATCCCCACTTTGCAGATAGGAAAACTGAATCTTTACCCAAATTAGTACTTTTGACCAACAGAATAATTGCGGAGATGAGCCTGTATATTTTAAATAGGTCATTAAGGACCGAACTAATACTTTCAAGCAGTTCATAGCATAGGAGCCCTAGGAAGGACTTTAGAGTTCATCTCGCCCAACTGTCTGTCTTAAAGATGAAGAAAAGCGATGCTGGCAACTCAAAATAACTTGGCCAAGGTTATGCAATGATGAATGCCTCAGGTGCAGGTTCAAGTCCTGCCCATACCACCTGGGAATTGTCGGTGCCCCAAAATGGGCAGAAGTTCTGGGAGTGAGGGTGCCTGTGAAGCAAAGGTAACTGGGGTGCCAAACATGTTGGGGCCATTCCTGCCTGTACGAGCTTATAAGTGCTGAGGGAAAAATAAAGGATTGTGCAGCTAGTGAAGCACGGGAAAGGCTAGAGCTAAGTCCCTCGCCCCAGGCTGAGTGGGTTCCCTATCAAAAAAAAACAAAAACAAAAATAAAAGCAATCTTTTCTCTTCCTCCACACAAGCCTAACATCTTCAAGTTCTTTTTCAAGTTCTTTATGTACACTTGGTTCAACAATCTCGACCCAGAGGCTGTTAATACAACCAACCTAGAGTGAGCAAGGCTTCCTTCCACCCTCCTTTCTCTTCCCTCCTTCCCTGCCATCTCCCCCTTCATCACCTCTTCCCCCAGCCTGGATTCCTGGCCCAGAGAGCATGGTCCCTGCCTTTCTCCCTAACCAGCGCTTCTCTGCAGCCAAGTGGCCCCATTAGAATGTTCTTCAGGCTGCCAAGAAGCAGACGGCAACACAGACAGTGACACAGGCAGCCCAAGAAAACTCTGGCCTTGACTGAAACCAAATTACCCTCCGCCTGAAACAGAGAAGGGATTTATACCCATGCTTCCATCTGGCCCCTCATGGAGTCTGCCTGCCCTGGGCTGGGAAGGAAGGGAAGCAGCTAATTGTATCAGGGTCCTCTAATCCAGTCACAATCGAATCAACCTTGGGGCTGTCAGTAGCAATGCACTTTTCAAAAGAGACTTTGCACTCCTGAGCAGTCGCTGCCAGAGCTGCTCACATCAATCTCTCTGGAGCCAGAAGCTCCCAGACTCATATATTCATTAAGCCCAGGACTGGCTCGGAGACGAGCGTTCCAGACACACCAAGCCAGAATGGAGCAGTCCCCAGGTGCTTCACTCGATGGGCAAAATTGGGCTTGGGTCCTTGGGAGCCTACAGCCCTCTTCTGCTTCCAAGAAATAAGCATTCTGCTTAAATTTTTATTATTAACGCGATGGTCATGTACAGCAGGAATGACAAGTAATTCTCCAATAGAAAGGTAGAAACACCTCCAAGGAGAGCCTGTCTTTCTCTAAAGTTATCTGGGACAAAGACAACAACTAGTCTCTCCAGGTTCCAATCCGCCCTGCAAAAGCAAATTCATCTTTCTACCTACAAACCACACCTGAGCATCCAACCTGCAGCCATTGCAGATCAACATGAATAAGACCCTGGGACACCAACATGGAGCAGACCTTTGGGGTAATATGGAGATAATAGGGTATGAAAAGGGTACCCAGAAAGTCCAGGGGTCCTGTCACTTAGCTGTACAAGAGCGTACAAGTGCATCCCATGCGTTCCTGATCGTGGTGAGCCATGGTTCTACTCACTATATCCCTGTTCTCTCCTTTCTGCGTCCACAGTGTCACTGTCCTTTGTTCCCTTTCCCAGGACTATCTGACTCACCTTGACCAATAAATAAAACATGAAAGTCACCTGTTACCTTTGGCAGAAGTCTTTACGTTCTGTTGCGCACATTTCCTTGTCGTGCCCTCTTACCATAGCAGAGCACAACATTCTAGGTGGTAGGATGATCCTGGAGTGAGGAGGACAGTGAACGAACTCCCCACTGAGCTGGCAGCATGAGTTAAGGTTAAGCTTTGTCAACTTGAGTCTCTGAGATTTTATCCTATTTTTCAAATGACATTTGTTGAGGTAGTGTTGACTTACAACACAATATTAGGTATATATGTTCACACCTCTACAAGTGTATGTTATAACACACCCACCACCAAAGTGCCAGGAATCGATCCTCCACCCCTGAACCCCTCTAATGAACCTCCCCCCCTTGCAGTCAGATTTCAAGGGGTTGTTTTCATTTTCTTTGTTTTGTTTTTTTTTATATTCCACATAAGAGTGAAATCATCTGGGATCTGTCTTTCTCTAGAGAGAAAGACTTTTTTGCATCTATCCCTTATACCCCCCTCCAGCCCTCTCCATGTTGACACAAATGATAAGATTTCATCTTTTATTGTATTTGAGTGGTATTCCATTGTACATATATGCACTTCTTCTTTGTCCATTCATCTGGCATTGGGTACTTAAGTTGTTTCCATACTTTGGCTATTAAAAACAGTCTTGCCATGAACATACCAGTGCATCTATCCCTTTGAATTAGTGAAATTTTATCCTTTATCCTTTGAGAAAAGAGGATTACTGGATCGTATAGTAAATCTATTTTTAATATTTTGAGAAACCTCCGTACTGGTTTCCATTGGGCCTGGACCAGTCTTCATTCCCACCAACAGTGTATGAGGTCTGCTTTTTCTCCAAGTTTCGCCAGCACTTGTTTCTGGTCTTCTTGATATGGCCATTCTCACAGGTGTGAGGTGGAATCTCATTGTGATTTTGATTTGTATTTCCCTGATAAATGATGATCATCATTTTTTTATGTGCCTGTTGAGCTCCTGAGATTTTAGTCCAGAACTTCTTTAATCTGTCTGTTCCTTCCTGCAACACGATGTAACCCTTCTAAACTCCTTAAGCAGGTATTCAAGGCCTTCCCATAATAAGAACACCTACTCTTCCAGGGTTTTCTTTTTTAAAATATGCACACAAACCCTACTCTCTAGTCTGCTTACCATGTTCCAACCATATCTAAAATATTATCCTGCCATCTAAATACTTATAGCACCAATTTTGTAACTCCCTCTTCTGTGAGGTCTTCCTGGATGAGCTGAGTTAGAAATTAGTCTTATGCACAAATGCACTGATTCAAAAGAATACCAGCACCCCTATGTTTATAGCAGCACTCTTTACAATAGGTAAGACCTGAAAACAACCTAAATACCCAAAAACAGATGAGTGGATCGGGAAGCTGTGGTACATATACATGATGGAATACTATTCAGCAATCAAAAAAGAAAGACTAGAAGCATTCATAGGAACATGGATGGAACTGGAAGGGATTATGCTCAGCGAAGTAAGTCAGAAGGCAAAAGAAAAATACCAGATGGTTCCTCCCCTAGGAGGAATATAAGGGAGCCAAATAAGGATCAAGGAAAGGAATAAGAACAATAATAATAATAACACTAACAATAAAGACACAAAAACCAAAAATGAAAAGACAAGGACAAATTGGGGACACTTGGTGGGGAGAGGGGAGGGGGAGGGTTGAGGGCAGAAGGGAGCACGGGGGACTGAGTTGATAGTGCACTGGTGATATGGTGATGGGGAATACATGGGGATACAATTGATGTCAAATATATATAAATTTTAAAAAATGAAAAAAAAAAAAAGAAATTAGTCTTATGGTAAATTCCAGTCACTCTTTAAGCATCACATTCATAGGTATTTATCATATAATATTCTAGAATATCTGGTCATTTATTGTCTGACCCACATTCTATGTAACTCTACTTTGAATGCCATACACATCATAGTTAACCACCATCTGCAGAGTTCAGAACACTCATCCAACTAGTTTTCATGAATCATTTTGTCTTATTTCTAAACAGAAAATATAGTGAACTCTCAAGGTCACATTATAAATCAGAGTCATAACTGTATTTAACCTTCCAGTCTTTATTTCAAATTTCTATTTTCTGACCCACTTTCTGGATCTTCTTCATTTTTTCCTAGCCCCCATCCTCAACCACTGATCACTGTTTTCTTTCAGAAGTTATTTCTCACCAAGACACTAAACCGTTATACTTTCATGAGTTATGACTTCTGATGGGTGGGAGTTCAGACACAGGCGGTCAGAAAACCTCCTTCCCTGGTCTCATAGGTACTCACCTGTGACTTATTCAGAACAGGAAGTCTCCAGTCCACCCTGGAAGATGACCACCCAAACTCTGTAGAGTCTTCAGGCGCTGGTATGAGTATAGACTTGCTCTCTTCTAGTCTTAACACTAAAATCTGATCCATTTCCACCCTTCACTTTCTAGGGGGAAAGAATATTGCAATGGAGAGGCCTGATAAGCAGTGGTGGGAAGACACGAGGTGTGCAGCAGAACACGACACGCACTCAGCTCCTCAGCATGATGCCTCACTGCCCACAGGTCCTGGAGAAAAGCCAAAGCCACAGGTGCTAAATACAGCAATGATCACCTTGCAGGGAGCTGGGTAGACTACACCTCAGTAATGCCTGGTCCACAACAGGCGCTCCGTAAGCGACAGTGCTGTAGTCACAGCCTCAGTCAGACATGACGTGGACACGTGGTTCATCCATGGAAGAGCCGAGGGATGGCTGATGAGACCTTTCTCTCCCTGGCCCTCCAGCCCTGGCACTTGCACACCGTCTTGTGTTCTTACTCTCTCCAGCTTCTCTTTTCTCTCGTTCCCTCTTTCTCTCTCTCGCTTTTCCCCATCCCACATCTCCTGCCACTTTCTCTAGAGTGCCTGAAATTCCAATACTAGAAAGGCTTTTATCTTGGAAATACTCTATCTGCCAAAGAAAGACTCTAGGAACAGCAAAATAAGTTTATGTGTCAATGTAAACTTCTATTAACTACAGTTGGTGGAAAATTCCATAACCCAGGGGATGGGACTTAGGATCACAGGTACTTATCCCAAAATGGGGGTGAGAGACTCAGAAATATAGAAAGAGAATCACTGACCTTTAAAACCATTAAGTCACTTAAGTCAACCCCTCATCAGGTATATGAAGAAACTGAGTGCCACATGTGGGAACGGTCCACAGTCCCAGACCCATTAACGAAGATGCAGTTTTCCCACTCCAGATCCCTTGAACCTGTTTACTGTTGTGTCTACACCATAAATCTGCTGGAGATTGAGGTTGGGAGACCCTAAAGAGCATTTTGCTGGAGCCCACCCTGTCACATACATCGTCCCTACCTACTCCCTGCCCCAATGTCTTCATCTTATACCTGCCCACATACCCACACAGCAGTCGCTTTTCCTACTTGACCCTCAAGAACAGAAAATTCCAGTATCTAAAAAAAAAAAAAGAAAGTTTGTGGGAAGGGGGATGCCCCCTTCGCATGGGCGAAGCTCTAGCAGGCTCCCCAGGAAACATAGAGCTGCTCCAGCATTCTGATTTCAGCTGTTTTGCAGGGATTCCAAAAATTCAGCTGCTTAACAGCAGCAACAGAAGTCTTGCCTGCTCAGCCTCCCACCCCTGCTTCTGGGCTCCAAAAAGAGGAGAAGAGCCCAGCGCAGAAGGCCTCCGAACAGATGGCAGCTCCAGTCCCAGTAGATGACTGCACCGGGGTGATTACAACTGATGAGGGGGCATGCAAGTCTCCCTAACAATGATAATGAGCCAGGATAAATAAGCTGAGCCCCACTCAGATGTCTGCGACAACATGAAATACTAATCTGAATGGCTGCTGGACGGAGTGCCTATTCAGTACAGACACTTTACAAACCTTTTTTCAGTGAATCCTTCCTAACAGCCTTTAAGGTGTAGGCTTTAAGATCTCCATTTTACATGAGGAAACTAAAACTCAGAAAATATTAAAACATTACATCCAAGATCACACTAGCAGTAGGGAGCAGCATCAAGTTTTAAATCTTAATCTGCCCAACAAGGGGAAGTGCTACGTAAATACCTATGACACCACCGAGAGCCCAAACTACATAGGTTCTTCTAACCAATACGAATCTATGACAGGTATTAAGTGGCTGTGAGCAAGAGACCCTGTGGCTCACCTCATGTCTTCCCATCACTGCTTCTCGGACCTTCCCATTGCAATAATCTTTCCCCCTAGAAAGTGAAGGGTGGAAATGGATCAGATTTTAGAGTTAAGACTAGAAGAGAGCAATTCTATACTCACACCAGCACCCTGAAGGCTCTACAGAGTTTGGGTGGTCATTTTCTAGGGTGGACTAGAGACTTCCTATTCTGAATGAGTCAGGGACTTAAATGACCTATGAGGCCCCATTCTACTCTGAAGGGTCTGTGTTAAATAAGATGATCCAATTCCAAGGGAAGAATGAGAAGAGAGCTCATGTCAAGTTACTTGAAGTTATTACAAGAAGACAAAGGACCCAAATGAAAAGGTTAATAGGCCAATTTCAGTGTGACTCTATGTATTATATATCCAGTACTTACCAAGCATCCGTTTCTGAACTGTGAATAATAAAGATCAGAAATCCTCACCCTCATAATATAGATTTTAGTGGATGAGACAATCACCATATAAAGGAAAAGAAAATAAATTAGAACAATGTGATTGGGAAGCTACCTAACTAGAGAGAGAGCTTAGGAAACTCACTAAGAAAGTGACATTTGTCTTTTCATTTTTGGTTTTTGTGTCTTTATTGTTATTATTATTGTTGTTGTTCTTATTCCTTTCCTTGATCCTTATTTGGCTCCCTTATATTCCTCCTAGGGGAGGAACCATCTGGTATTTTTCTTTTGCCTTCTGACTTACTTCGCTGAGGACAAATTGGGGACACTTGGTGGGGAGGGAAGAGGGGAAGGGTTGAGGGCAGACGGGAGCACGGGTGACTGAGGTGATGGTGCGCTGGTGATATGGTGATGGGGAATACATGGGGATTATAATTGATGTCCAATATATATAAAGAAAAAAATGTTAACAAATAAATAAATAAATAAAAGAAAGTGACATTTGAGTTGGGTTATTTATGAATGGTGAGAAAGGTGGCTCAGAAAAGATCTTGGGGGAGAACACTGCCCAGTGACAAAGCAATGTTGGCATGTTAAAAACCAATGCTGCAAGATCTAGAGAAATGTGGAAAGCTAGGTAGGAATCAGATAATAAAAGGTCTAATAGGTCATGAGAAGGAATGTTATATCATTCCCATTAGGATGGTAAGTTGTTGGAGGTGTTTAAGCAGCAGAATGACATGTTCCAGTTTATGCTTTAGAAAGATAAATTTTGGCTGCTGTGTGGAGTATGGACTGAAAGAATGGAGACAGGAGGATAAATCAAAATATTATGAATGCGATTCGGGGCATTAAAAAATATTCTCCCATGATGAGGCAACATTTATCCCATAAATATTGGGACACTCCAACACTAAGAAATCGCTGAGTATATCATATTACAATTTGTATATGGCAAAAGCATGTGATTACTTCAATAAATGAGAAAAGGGCATCTAATAAAATGTGTATGCATTCCAAATGACATTTTAAGATGCGAGACTCGATGGGATCTCAACATTGATAGAGAGATTTCATTTTCCACTGACAGCATTTTTGTGTGCAAAATACCAGAGGCCCAAAACAAAGATGCCCACCATATCCATTATGGTTTATTATGTTGTTGATAAAGTTCTAGGCAACTCAGTAAGGCAGGAAACATAAATAAGATGCATCCATTTGGAAAGAAGAGTATTGTCATTATTGATAGAGAGTGATTTATTCTTCTGCTGAGAGTCTAGTCTTGACCTGAGCATACTGTGTGCCAGGTGTTCCTCAAATTCTGAGTCACCAAATCTCACAGCACATGAGAGGTGATGTCTTTCTTTTCATTTGATTGAAGATAAGCAACTTTCCTCATTACTAAGCGGGGACGCTGGATTTGAACATAAGTCTGTACTCTTAAATTACATTGCCAAGACATGAAAAGATAAAGCCAGAGGCAATCAGCACTGCCCTTTTGGTGGGCCCAGAACTGTGGGATTTCAGCCTGACTCTGAGATCAAGGTAGGAGCCAGCCTCTCTCAGCAGCCAGAGGAAGGAGGCATGGCTGGTAGCTGTATCCATGGGCCATTCCAACTGGGAGGAGGCCCAGAGCCTCAGCTGCTCAACATAAATAATTCCAAGAGGTGCTGCATTTTAAGTGTGAGCCTTAGTCCTTCCAGGGGGTGTGGAAATTTCAAAGGAAGAACATCTTCTGCCCAGATAAGTGTATAATTGTGTTGAATTGTGTGAATAATAGTCGTCGCACTGTAAGAGGGTTAGGTTTTTGTGGGTTTTCCTACCTCCTCCAAGCTGCTGCCCAGATACTTCCCCCAATGCTAGAGGAGGTTGGAACTGCAGTTCCACTGCTGGAAGAATCCTGCCCTGACCAGAAGTCACAATTTCCTGCCTAAGGTGACTTGAATAAAGAGCTCTGGCTGTGCCACCCAACTGACCCCCTAGACCCAGCAGAAGCTCATCCCCACATCTGGGAATGCCAAGAATTGTTCTGAACCAAGGAACTCTGCTGTGTGGAGTTCCAAGTTCCCAGCAGGCTCTGGATGCTACCTTTCTATTTCAGATGGCAACATCAGAAACAAGTACTCATCTACCCATCTTCAAATGAAATCCCCTATTCAAGAAATCGAGGGTAGAGCAAACTGACATCTCGACATTTTCCTCATCACTCTTGAAATGCCAGTGTCACAGGCAACATGTTGTTCACCAGCCACCTCACACCTGCCTGAATCAAAGCTGGCAAGGTCAAACCGGCTTCTCCCCAGTTGCCAGTCACTTTGAAGCTTTTCACTTTCCTTTGACTGTTTTATTTCCTCCCACCCTGAACCATACAATACCCACCTGCAAGCAGCCTGGCTCTTCTCCCATCTCAGCCCTCCAGCATGGAGCAGGTGTGAAGTTTGGAGGAGGTAGAGAAGGAAAGGGAGGGCTGGAGGGGACAAGGATGGGGAGGGAGGGAAAGGAAGAGTTCCTGAAGAATGGCCCAAGAGAGTGCCAACAAAACACTAAAACCACATGAATCTGGCACGTGACACCAGCTCTGTGTCTCGGAAGTCTGGGTCCAGAGAGGGATGTTTCTCTGTCACGGCCAAGGCACCTGTCACTGTGCCATGAGGGTGGAGCTGTCCCCAGTCTCAAGCTGAGCACTGAGGACGTCACTGTGCTGGAACCTTAGGAAATCTGCCCTCCAGGAAGCCTCCCCTTAAAAAAACGTGCCTAACTTGAGAACGAGAGCCAGTGACACCTAGCCCTGCATGGTCCCCTCCTAGAACCCTGGACAGCGCCTCGTGGTCTCTGCCTGTAGGGGGTTGCCAGCAAAGCTACTTTGCACATTGTGTCTCCTGGATTTCAGTCACAAAACTGATAAAGATAGACTGACTCTAAGAGATAAATTTGTGGTGGTCTAATCCACAGGCAGGGTTGGATATTTTTCAGAACACTGTGTCTCTTTAAATATGGCTCCCACGTCCCCCTAGATTTGCCCCGTTTATCATTTATGACAAGATGTTTATTAGCAGCAGAGCAGTAAATGGTGAATGAACATCTGAAAACAGAGCTATAAAGTCCTGTAAACCACAAATCCTCACAAGCAGCCAGCAGCACGGGCTAGCGCCTCCTATCACGGCTCTGAAAACTATGGCAGGTCTCCATCCTCACTGGCATTGTTTATTCTGAGTCCGGGATGAGCAGTGCTATGGAGAAAGCTTTTTCCTAGGCAAACTCACTTTGTCCCCTGCACAGTGTTTGCGAAGCTCCTAAGATTAGCCAGAGGCCACCTTTGGTATCAGAACATAAAAAAATCACCTTCAGCTGTCCAAGAGCTTACAATCCAAAAGCAAGAGACAGGGGTTTGAGCCAACCTTTACATCTTTTGTCCCCTGAGGGTCCCTAGCCCCCCTTCTTTCTGTCTCCTGCAACCAGCCCCTGAGAATCCCACAATGAGTGTTCATCACCCAGGATACAAATCAAGATGTGCTGAATGAATTTCTTCCTTCCCAGTTCAAAGCATCCCTCCTCAGTCCTCCTCTGTCCTCCATCATCCTTCTCTTAATGACAAACAGCTCAGGAAAATGAGGAGGCTGCACCCAAGCCAGCACACCAGCAAGCCCAAGGACTATTCACTGCTCGCAGAACTTGAATCTTATTTTGTTTCTAATCAGTGTAGATGTTACTTACTCCCATGTCCCAGGATTTCTGCCAGACCATTGGCAGATGCACAACCAGTGGATTAGGCTTTTCTCCTCTTGAACACACACAGAGGAACTCTTTCCCTACAGTCACATACCCTGTTAAGCAGCTGAGTACAGCAGGTCCTTGAATAACATTCCATTGTTCCATTATAATGTAAGAAAAAGAGAAATCCTGGCCACATAAACGAAAGGACATTATTCAAGGACTTGGTTCCATTCTACCTTGTTTCACTTAAAGCTGCAGTTTCCAAGAAACTATTGGCATTTTGAATGCTTTTTCTGGCTCTCTTTTTTTCTCTCTCTGCTCCCTCCTCTCTCACTCCCTCTCTCATACTTTCTAGGGGGTGTTTCTGGCCACCTAGAGGGAACTCTGAGTAACAAATAGATCTCCATGTGCTTGTTTTTCCTAAACCAGATGCATGTAGCCCCTGGCAGCTGAGTGATTTGGGGAAAGTAGCTTCTTGTCACTCCCTCCACACTCTACCAGCCCAGGGAATCATTAGAATTTCAGAAATGGTAGCATGGAACTTGGCATTGCCAGTTCTTACTTTTCACAGAATAGCAAGGCATGTAAAATTCTGCAATCCTTGTTTTCCTTTTGTACAACTTCTTGGTTTCATCTCAGAAGATAGGAGAGTTTTTCCTTCTCACTTGTTCGTATTTTGTTAACATGTGACTCTATACATCAAGCTGCTCTTACTCCCGAAAGAAAGCTCAAATGTCTCCTTATTGCCAGCAAATTAAATCCAATATCTTTTCAAGTCTCAAACAAGCTGGTCTGACCTATTTTTAAGTTTATTTCACACTGCACAGAGTGCTATGATCTATGCAAAATCAAACATTATCCACTTTCTGAATGTGTCCCACATTAATCTCTCTAATGCGAATTCACCTGCTCCATCCCCTGCACCCCAGGGACCCCTGTACCTCACTGTGTCCACCGAACATGTAACCATCCTTTGGAGTCAGCACAAATGACCAATTCAGAGCTCACCTCTCTCTTACCCACCACTGCCCCTTGGAGTGCGTCTTTGCCCACGTCTCACATTCCACAACACAATGCAATTATTGATCAGCATCTCTCTTTTTCACTGGTAGGAGTTTCTACTGGGTAGAAATGATGGTAGAGTTACTTTTGTCACTGGCAATATAACCTTTGTACTAGACACTGAAAAATGTTCTTCAGAATGAATGAGTGTTAAATAAAAGGGAATAAAAACACGCCAGGCATTTCTTTTGTTCGCTGAGCAGTGCCCAAGTAAAACTAAACCAGTATTTGTCTCCTTGCAGGACTCAATTTAATGCCCACGAGGTTGCTGAGCTTAGTTTCCTGACCTCAGTCTGCCCAGTCAGTACAGTGCTGAAGAACTGACTGATCGATGCCTGAGGGGGTAGGAGAACTCCACTGCAGATGTATTGCCTCTTCTCCTACTAATTACCTTCACTGTGTCCGGAGAAAATTGCTCAGTAATCAGGAGCTTCATCCTCTGCAGAGAGTGTGAGTTTGGCATAAGATACCTGAAAGACGGCTCCATACTCTCCCATCTCAAAGAGGAGTGAGAGCCCAGTCAGCAGGCCTGGCCTTGGGTACCAGCAGCCAGTAAAGAGCAGCAAGCTCCCGAAAGGTGTTCAAAAAGAAAAGATGTAAGAACTCAGAGGAATTTTTGTGACTAGTTGACCCAACACTCTCCACAAGGAAAATGAAGATCAAGGAAGGTAAAAGGGGGTGGGGAGACACCCCTTGCCCAAGGAGACATGTTCCTTCCAAGCAGAAATGGGGCTGAATTCTGGTGTCCTGACTCCCAGGAGTGTTAGCGTGAATCATGCCACTGTCTCCCCAAGTCTACCTGAGCCTTCACTACCTGTGCTCTTACTAGGAGAGAAGTTCCAAACTTCATTAGCACTGGATGACGCATGATAAAGAATACAAGCTAAAACGTGACCAACATACTACTCAGCTGTAAAAAATCATGAACTCTTGTCATTTAAGACAACCTGGATGGACTGGAGGGAATGATGCTAAGTGGAATAAGTCAGAAGGAGACACATTCCAGATGATTTCACTCACCTTTGGAATATAAAGAATAAAACAAAGAAACTGATTAAACCAAACAAACTGGGAACCTCCCTAGTAGCACAGTGGGTTAAGCAACATACCATGAAGCAAACTGCAGCACAAGTTCGATCCCTGCCGCTGGCCAGGGAGGGGACCCACATGGTGTAGCAGACTGCTCCTGCCTCGCCCACTGCTCCCCTCAGCAGTGTGCTTCAGTCCATCTGCCTGTTCTGCTCCCCACTCTGTCTCTGGTGAATCCTCTCACCGCCCTGGACTCTGGCCTGTACCCCAGCTCTTGTATGCATAAATAAATAAATCCTTAAAAGCAAACTAACAAACTGTAAAATCATGACTGCGGAATTAAGGTTATTAGAGGCGGAGTCTAGGGTTGGGGCCCAATGGCCTTCAGTAAAGGACTGTGTGTGCTCTGGTGGTGGATGTGTTGTGGCAACACGTATCTTCAGAAGTGTGAAGCCGGGGCCTCCCTGATGGGACAGCGCTGTCAAGCTATCGGCAGCCACTGCGGCACAAGCTAGATCCCCAGCCGGCCAGGGAGCTGACCCACATGGCGCAGGCAGACTTCTCCTGTCATGCCCGCTGCTCCCCTCTGCAGTGTGTTTCAGTCAATCTACCCATTCTGCTCCCCACTCTGTCTGGTGAATCCTCTCACTCCCCACACCTCTGGTTTACACCCCAGTTCTTTTATGCATAAACAAATAAATCTTAAGGGAAAATTTTTTTCAAAAGCGTGTAGCTATTCCCCTAAATCAATAAAGTATAAACCAATGATACCTCAATAAAATAATAAAGTTAAAAAAAAATTAAAATGACCAAGATTCCATGCTTAGGAGGCAGAGGGACCGGAGAGGGACCTTAAACAGAGAAAGGGAAATCACAAGCTCACATTGGCATTGTAGAGGGGAGTGGAGACAACTGTGATTTAGAACTGTGGACAGCTGCAAAGCGAACGCGAAGCCAGACACCCAAGGCAACACAAAAGGCAACAAAATGCTTTACAAGCTAAATGTTAAAACCAGACCAGGGCATGCCAGCTTGGTGGCTTACAATGAGACACTGCTGGCAGCCGAAAGCAAGGCAAGGACCATGGTCACTAAATGATTAGTAGAGGCTTCTTGGAGGAGGTGGCACTGGAGCCAGAACTTGAAAGTAGAACAGCGTTAAGTGGTGCTGCAGAGGAATGAGGAGGAAGAACAAAGGGTGGGCCGTTTAGATAAGTGATCATCAATTAGGAGATGAGGGAAACGAGAAAAAATGTTCAAGTCAATGCAGTAAATGATATTTCTTTTTCACAGTCACTTCTACTCTCCTCTTGATTTACTTATATATCTCTGCACACTTGTTTTCCCCACTGCAGACACCAGGGCCTACCCATTTGAATCTGCCCCACCCTAGACAACTCCCATCCTTCTCGGACCTTCTCCTCTGCAACCAGCATGAACCAGGCTCACCCCATTCTGACCACCTCCTGGTCTTTCCAAACAACTGGGCAATAAAACTAACTCATACCCAGTGTCACTCAGCAACTTAATGTATCACTCAAGAATGATAATTAGCCTACATTACTGGGTCTTACCCTGTGCCAAGGCCTATGTACAATGAATAACTTACAGCATCTAATTTAGTCCTTATAATGGATATTGTTATTATTACCAGTAACAGAAGAGTAAATGGGTGTGATAAGTTAAATAATCCCTACCATCCCTGCAAAGATACACACACTCAGTCCCTGGACCCTGTCAATATGTTACTGACCATAGCAAAAGGAACTTTGAGATGTAGTTGAGCTAAGGGTCTCGGGATAAGGAGGTTAACCTGGATTCCCTGAGTGGGTGTAGGGTAACCAAGGGCCCTTCTAGGAGAGATGTAGAAGCATCAGCATTGGAGAGGATGAGGGAAGACTGCTGAGGGAAGCAGAGATCAGACCCATGCACTGTGAGGATGGAGGCAGGGGCATGAGACCAGCAGTGTGGGAGCCTCTGGAAGTTGGAAGGGGCAAGGAGTTTGATTCTTCCTGGGAGCCTCCAAAAGGAACAAAACCTGCCCATGCCTTGATTTAGCTCATGGGGCTCATGTCAGTCTTCTGACCTCCAGAAGATAAGACAGTAAGATAATAAATGAGTGTAGTTTTACAATACTACGTCTGTGACGATTTGTTACAAAAATAGAAAATGAATACAGTCGTGTGCCATTTAATGACATTTCAGTCAACCACATATTCAGATGAGCCCCGTACATGACAGAGTTCCAGCAGGCTGCAGCTGTGCGGCGAGCTATGCCTTGTAGGCTGGTGTGATTACATTTGCGATGTGTGCACAAAGATCGCCTAATGATGCATTTCTCAGAATGTGTCCCACTGTAAAGTGACACACAAGCCACACTGGGCTTGCGTGACATTCGTGCTTGAGCAGAGAGACCGCTACTGTCTTAACTCAGTGGAGCTCCTTCCAACAAAAGAAAACTGTAAAGTCTGGCAAGCCAGTGGGAGATGGGTGTGTGCGTGTCTTCTTGGCTATCTCTCTTCAGGGTATGAGTTGGGGTGTACTATAAGTAGTTCTGGGGTAGTAGTTGTTCATCAAAATGGCAATAATCAGGCCTCCCTGGTGGTGCAACGGATTAAGCAACGCACTATGAAGTAAACTGCAGCCACTGCAGCATGAGTTCGATCCCTGCCGCTGGCCGGGGAGGGGACTCATGGCATGAAAGATTTCTCCTGCCTTGCCCGCTGCTGCTCTCTGTTGGATTTCTGTTGATCTGCCTGTTCTGTTCCCCACTGTCTCTGGTGAATCCTCTCACCCCCCACACCTGTACCTCAGTGCTTGTGTGCATAAGTAAATATTTTTTAAAAAATGGCAAGAATCTGTTCTAGTGGGGAGACTCCCAGTGTGGTTCATGCCGCAGCCAGGACGAGACTGTGACTAGCTGGAATGAGGGGTCGCACACTGTCTTTGTTCCCCAGGAGTCTGCTGTCAGCCTGACTAATTAGGGAGGCGCAGTGACCAGAAGTGGGACCTGTAAAGGCGAGTGTTGAGTGGTTGGCTGGCTGCTCATTAGAGAGGGGCTGTGCCTGTCACTCCCCATTAATCAAAGAAAGGTGGGGCTTTGCATCAAATCTCAGCCCTCACATTGCTGGCTGCTTTTTATCGGCCATGGGAGCCTCTGGGAGGAGATGTGGGCACTGTTCAAAAGCACTTGGTTATACAAGACTGGCTTTGCATGCAGCAAAGCAAAGTACAGCTGCTCTGCTGGTGGGAGGTGGGGAGGGCACTTGAGGATTTTGCATTCAGGAAAATATAATTAGTTACTGGTAACAACTACTCTGTGATATAAGGAGAATGACGCTTGACCTCTGAGGTCTTCCCTCACATCCTCATCTGACCATGAGAAAAGCATCAGACAAATCCCAGCTGAGACAATCTAGAAAATATGCAGCCAGAGTGCCTCTGAACTGTGTCTGGACAGGCACAGGGGAGCACCTCTGCCGTCGAGTGTGAAGCACTGACTCCTGCCGTGGGGCCCTGTGGAAATCGGGGCCTCCATGTCCAGGTGGGTCATTCCCCTCACTTCAGAAATACCCACTGTAAATGGGCACCGAGACTCAGACTTCCAAGGCTCAGGAGACAGGAGATAAAACCTGGGCTGGGTCCCACACCTGAAATGTTACCACCCCCTTGTAAAGTGAGGTTGGTGCCAAATCCATGCTTGTCAATCTCTCGCTGCACAACCATCTGAAGACCTTATGAAAACGCAGCTTTGACTCAGCAGATTTGAGGTGAGACATGAGAGTCTTCATTTCTAACAAGTTCCTAGAGAGGCCAATCCTCTCAGACCATGAGTCACACTTTGAGAAGCAAGGGTCTCCACATGAGTTGCTTTTGCCCCACAAGGGACTGTCAACAACATCTGGATAGTTCGGTGGTCACCACTGAAAGGCAGGTACTACTGGCATTTAGTGGGGAAAGGCCAGGGGCGCTGCTAAATATCTTGCTAAGAGCAGGACAGCACCCCATCCCCATACCAACAAAGCATTACCCAGCCCCAAACTGCAACAGTGCTGAGGCTGAGAAATCTGGTATAGACTCGTGTGGATCAAACTATAGTCAGGTAGATGCCCCAGAGGACTTGTTTTAAAAGGTGTGGGTCCCTCCCTAAAGTCTCTGGCTAGGCCATCTGGAGTAGGGTCTGAGACTTTGCTCCTAGAATATGCTCCCAGTTGAGGCTGCTGCTGTTGCTGGTCCCACATGTACCTTGAGAGCCCCTGATCTCCTTGATTAAGAGCCTTGCAACCCACAGACCTTGGTCCTCCCTCTACCCCTACTCAGAAGGAGCCACTCCTATTCTAGAACACTCCAGCAGTCAGTACTTGTTGATTCCAAGGTAAGAACAGACAAGACTCTCCTGTGACACTGTTCAATCTAGAGATAAGGCAGAATTAGGAGAGTGGAGGGACACTAACTCCACCTTGAAGAATGATATTCCTGATACCTCTGGCCTCCTGTTTCGTCCTCCACTTTTAAAAGAGCTAAGGATGATCCTTCCCCTGAAGCTAAAAACAAAGTGTTGAGAAGACAACCTGCCCCCAGTTTTACAGCTCCCTCCACATCTGGTTTCCTATCAACGAACCACTGAGCATCAGAACCATGGTCGGGGATTCAGCTAAGAGGCAAAGCCCACTGGCTGCATGTCTAGGATGACATCTGGTGGGAGGAGAGGGCACGAGACAGCACCCAGTGTGACCCAGCGTCCCCAACCTTCCACCCTCCTCCCATAAGGTAGCACGGCTGGGAAATAAATACAACCCCAAGGCATTAAGAGGACCCTGGAATGAGTACTCACTCTCACTTCCCAATCACCCACTTCTCTGACCTTGAACAAGACACTAAGATACTGTGCCTGGGTTTACCATCTGTAAATGAGGAAGCTCTAGCCCCTCCTGAGGAGGATCAGATGTACGTGTTGGTGGTGCCCTAGTGCACTATGGTAAGCACCGAGCTTACAGCGGTAAACAAAACAGACAAAACCCCTGCCCTGCTGGCTCAGGGTTGATCCCCAACATTTTCTGGTTGAATTTACCTAAAGAAAATTAACAGGAGCACCTCTTCCTACGAGATCTATCAAACGCAGCCTCCAATCCACGTACAAAGAAAAGCTCCAACAGGCAGACAGCTGAAGCAGAGAATATAGGGCCCATGGAGGCCTTCTCCAGGATGACTTATTTTTAACTCAATATGGTACAGGGCTGTGGTTCCCTGAGCTTTAAATATTAAGGGTTTTCTTATGACTGGTTCACTACCCCAAGCAGTCCGCCACAGGAGGCAAGGTAGCTCAGTGTGACCAAGGCAGGAGGTGAAGCTGGCTGGGCTGGAAGTGGGCCAGGGACCCGAGAACCCCTGGGGGCAGGACCGGGTCTCATTCATCAGCACAGTAACTGCAGCACCCCCCTTTCTGCCAGAAACCATGCTGTGCAAGGGCCACTCTCGGGATGGGGGCTCTGTGACCAGCTCTGGACAGTACCCATGCCTGCCCCAGGATGGACAGGGCCATCCTTTCTTGAGGAAAGATTCTTCCAGAAGGTGACCTGGCTGGTCAACAGAGCAAATGGGCCTACAACCTCCTCACGCCTGCTGTCAAGGGTTCAGTTCAGAGGACCCAGCAGCCTTATGTGACTCCTGCCCTCAGTCTGCCCCGCCCTCCATCACTGCTCCATGTTCACAGCACCCAGGCCCCCCAGCCTGTTACTGCCTCCTCCCAAGGGTGTTTTCTAGCCACATCTCTGGGTCTTTCTAGACACATCTCTCAATGCTTACGCAATCTGAATCCCTTTTTTTCTGTCTCTCTTCCTACACTAATGGCTACCTAGATGGGATAGAGTATTCCCCAGGGCTGGGATCTGGGCTAGGTCTTGCCAGTGATTCAGGAATTGCACATTGAGCTTTTTCTATAGGCCTGGAGATTGGGGATGATGGGAGTGGCAATTTGGAGCACCCTGGAAGAAAACATAGGGGAATTAAAGGCAAGTGATGAGGGACATGAAAACAGGTATAGACCAATGCAATGGGTGGCATGGGTCTCAATAGCTACCCCTAAGAGATAGACATTATTTAAGCAAATCTTTACAGATGATGAATCTGAGGGTAAGAATGCTTAAGGAGGGCCTCCCTGGTGGTGCAGTGGGTTAAGCAATGCACTATGAAGCAAACCACAGCCACTGCAGCACGAGTTCGATCCCTGCCACGGGCAAGGGCGGTGACCCACAAGGTGAAGCAGACCTCTCCTGCTGCGCCTGCTGCTCCCCTCAACAGTGTGTTTCAGTCCATCTGACTGTTCTGCAACCCATTCTGTCTCTGGTGAATCCTCTCATCACCCCCACACCTAGGGCCTGTACCCCAGTTTTTTATGCAAAAAAAAAAAAGAATGCTTAAGGAACAACCTCAATTGTCACCCCACCAGGATTTTCTGGCTCTAAATTAGAAGCCCATTCATTGCCTCTGGTGGGAAGAGGAAGAACTAGTAAAGAAGATCCTGTCCCTGAGTACCAGCCTGCTGATAAAATTTGGGATTGGAAACCTTTCATCTCCAATCATCTATGGGGAATCTACTCCCCAATCCCTAGTTCCCCAAAGCCCTCGTCTGTGGGGTAGAGCTGAAACAACCAGAGGACAAGGACAAACAGTGAGGCCCAGCCCTTGAAAGAAATGGAAGTAGCTGGGGCATCCCTGGAACCATGTCTGGATCCAGGTGGTGACTCACACTGAGACTCTGAGGTCCAAACCAGGCAGCTGACGTGGACAGTGGGCTGCTGTCTTGGATGCCACCTTTGCAGCCTGCTGGAAGAGGCAAGTTTCAGCTCACAGCAAGTTGCAGCTTAAACACATCAGCATTTCACAGCCGTCTTCACATTGCCACATTGGGGAGACATTAGAGAGAAAAGTAACTCAGTGAAATAGGCAGGTGTAGCCTTCCTGCACCCAGAAAATCTTTTATTCCCCAAGTTCTGTTTTCTGTTTCTTCCCACCCCATCCCTATTTTCTATTTCCTATGCAAGCTTCCCCACTGAGACTTCTTCTCACCTCTGTTCTGTCACAGTGGGAAGGGCCTGTGGCTTTCAGGGCCCCTGCCTGCACCCTAGCCTCAGCCAGCCTCCTAATTAGCCAAGGCATCCAGCTAATGAGCTCTCCAGCTCTTCCCTAGTTAGGGAGGTGTCTGAGAGGGTCCCCAGTGCCCTTTCTGCTGCCTCCCTGGCTCTGTGCCACTTTCTACCACCCCAGCCCCCCTCACGCCTCCCCAAACCTCTATAGCAGTCAGGGCCTTTGACAGCTACAGCCGTGCCAGCTCCAGAGCATACCAGCTGACAGGTCCTCCACGTTCCCCTCCCCAGTTGCCTGCCATCACCTCCTCACACACACACTCCAGGGGAAAGGAAAGGACCCAGGGCTCGGAGCCAGTGATTCAGGAGTGAATGCCAGGTCTGCCCCTCCTTGACGGCACAGCCTGGTAAGCCTGTTACTCACCTGAGAAAGCAGGAAGTGACTGACACCTGTGCACGTCACAGGGCTACGTGAAAGTCGGAACAAGAGCCTGCATTTAGGGGCCAATCCATCATATGGCTGGCTGTCTTCTCCAAACTCAGAACTAAGAGCAAAAAAATGAAGCAATGTGTTGTTTAAATTAGTTGCATTGACTATTTACAATAGGTAAGACCTGGGAACAACCTAAATGCCCAAAAACAGATGATTGGATCAGGAAGCTGTGGTACGTAGACACGATGGAATACTATTCAACACCACAAAAGATAATAAACTAGAGTCATTCATAGGCACATGGATGGAGCTGGAAGGGATTATGTTCAGCGAAATAAATCAGAAGGCAAAAGAAAAATACCAGATGGTTTCTCCCCTAGGAGGAATATAAGGGAACCAAACAAGGATCAAGGAAAAGAATAAGAGCAATAATAATAATAGCACAACAAAAACAAAAATACAAGGACAAATTGTGGAGGGGGGGAGAGAAGAGGGAGAGGGTTGAGGGCAGATAAGAGCACAAGGGACTGAGGTGATGGTGCACTGGTGAAATGGTGATGGGGAATCCATGGGGACTACAACTGATGTCAAATATATATATAAAAAATAAAAGAACATTTAAATTTAAAATAAATAAGTTGCATTGTTCAAACCATGTTGGAAAACACAGACCACATCTGTGGCTAGTGTGTCTCCCTGGTATCTTCTTGCTATGTCTCACTAGCATGCAGACGTGAAGGTGGAAGGAACTCCTGAGTTGCACCCTGGGCCAAGGGAGGCACGTTTCTGTCTCCAGGAGTCAGGAGATGCGAGGTGTGTCGTGTTACAGACTCGGACTAAGGTAACTTCTCTGGGCTCACACACCAGGAAGAGGCAGAGTGGGACGGGCTTCTGAGACAGCTGATTCCTGAGCCCAGGCTCTCTTTTCCTGGCCTGAGGAAAACCAGATCCCAGGGAGACGTGATAGTTGCTGGAGGCAGAGGCAAGACTCAACCTCAACGCAGACTCAGCCTGAGGGCAGCGTCCTCTCTCAAAGATTCCAGTGCAGTGCCTTGTTCCACTCGCTCCCGCCCCTCCCCATGTTTATCTCCTCTGAGCTCATAAGGCTCAAAAGTTATAGCAGGAAGCAGCACAAAGTCCCTGCCCACAAAACTCATTCTATGTAAATTAGTGCAGCCATTCCGTAAAACAATATGGAGAGGCCCTCCCTGGTGGCGCAGTGGGTTAAGCAACGCACTATGAAACGAACCGCAGCCACTGCAGCACGAGTTCGATCCCTGCCTGGCCAGGGAGGGGACCCACATGGCGCAGCAGACCTCTCCTGCCTCGCCAGCTGCTCCCTTCCGCAGTGTATTTCAGCCCATCTGCCTGTTCTGCTCCCCACTCTGCCTCTGGTGAATCCTCTCACCCCCCACACCTCTGGCCTGTACCCCAGTTCTTGTACACATAAATAAATAAATCTTTAAAAAAAATAATATGGAGAGTCCTCAAAAACTTTAGAATAGAAATTCCATATGATCTGGCCCTCCCGCTGCTGGGTGTGACCCTGAAAATAAGAAAACACTAATTCAAAAAGATATCTGCACCCTCATGTTTTTTGTGTCATTATTCACAATAGCCAGCTTTTGGAAACAAGCTAAGTGCCTGTGAAAAACACGTGGTATATTTACACAATGGCATACTACTCAGCTATTAAAAAAAAATATATATGAAATCCTACCATTTTCAAGACCTAAAGGCTATTCTGCTTAGTGAAATAAATCAGATGGAAAATACAAACACCGTAAGATGTCGTTCGTATGTGGAAGGCAAAGAAACACAATAAATGAATAAAATAAAACAAAATCAAACTCAGACTATAAGAGCAAAACAGTGATTACCAGAAGTGAAAGGGGAAAGAAGATGATAATGGGGTAACTGTGTAGCCAGATCCCCTTCGTTTTGCAATAGAAAACACCCTTAGACTAAAAATTAGAAATGGAATATAATTAATAGAGTTAAATGCTAACCTCCCTTTATATTCCCTCTTCAGGACTCTTAACTCACCAAATTGCACCCCATTCCCTCCTTAGGATTAACTGTGAACTGCCTCCACCTCCATCCCTGGGAATGTGGAAAACTGTGTTCCATCCCTAATAAAATTTTGCGTCCCTCTGAGTTGATACTGGTTGCTAGTCAACAGACCTCTGCAGAGTGTGGAGAAAACCCGCTGGGAAAGGCACAAACCTTGACTCCCTCACACACCTCCCTCCTTACATAATCCCAGCACGCCCCTCATTCAGAAGCCTGCTGTTTGGGGGAGGGGGGATGTGCCATTAATTTCCTTGATGTCCATCTCGAATAAAACAACTTCATGTAAAGACAATTCTCATGATTCAGAGTTTGACTTTCTGGGCATGAGTGAAAAACCTAGTTTGGTCAGTTACAAATTGAGTCAATTGGGGCCTTCCTGGTGGCACAGCAGGTTGAGCACCTGCACTATGAGGCATCCAAGGCACAGCATCACGAGTTCGATCCCTGGCCAGGGAGGGGACCCACATGGTCCAGCAGACCTCTCCTGCCTCACCCGCTGCTCCCCTCAGCAGTATACTTCAGTGGATCTGTCTGTTCTGCTCCCCACTATCTCTGGTGACTCCTCTCACCTCCCACAACTCTGGCCTGTACTCCAGCTCTTGTATGCATAGATAAAATAAAATAAAAGCTTTTAAAAAAATTTAAAAAAAAACTGAGTCAATTGTATAGTGGAGGATGGAAACTAGACTATTGGGGAACAAGCATAAAATAATATATGTTATGAAACTACACACCTGAAACATATATTTATATATTATTATAAAAATAAATATTTATATGTAATGTATACACTATAATATTATAGAAATATATAAGATATAAATTATAATTTTATATTATATATTTATATAAAGATTATAAATTATAAACCAGTTACTTTGATAAATATAGATTTCATATATTATAAAAAACTTTAAACTACTCTGTATTATTAAAAATATACATCCAAATAAATATTTGAGTGTGTGTGTATGTATATGTATATTATATATACAGGTATATTATATATACACGTATATAATTTTGTAAGGCTTACATTCCATGAGCAGACAGACCCAAAAGAATGATAGCAGATAGGGAGATGGATATAGACCTAGACATAAATTTAATGAGGGCTCGTGATGGACAGTGGTCAAGGACTGAGCATCGCATCCAGGAGACCCAAATGAAGTGAGAAGATGTGAACGTCAGTGGAAGGGGGCAGCTGACGCAGAGTTCCTAAAAAGCAAACAGCGTGGTAAGCAAGTATTAGCAAGTAAGACATAATGGTGAAACCAACGGGGTGGGGGCTTGGGGGGTGATGTTACAGGGCAACCCCAAAAGAAATAGGATAGTCTGGTGTGAGTCCTCACCTGCACTGCAAACAAAACTCAGAACAAGACCCAAGGGCAGGCACACATAGAAAGGTTCATAAAAGGTTTGTTTACAAGGGAAATGAAAAGAGCAGGAGCACCAAGAGTGACAGAGAGATTAACTGGTCAATACATCCTACCGTAACACTGAGCTGGGACCCCCGGCGCACGTGAACTGCAGGCAAAGCCAAGACCCTGCTGGGACCCCCGGCGCACGTGAACTGCAGGCAAAGCCAAGACCCTGCAGCCCACATGTTCGGTTTTATACCAAGCATGGCTGCTTAACTCCACCTTAGCTCCCAGCAATCTGCCTTCAAGAAGTCGATTGTCATGGCATGACGGGAGTTGTAGTACTCGACGCCTGCGATCTCTTTGGCAGGGAGGAATGGGTGGAGCCCGTAAGGCATCAGTGGGAAGAGTTCATCCAGGACCTGCTGTGCCCCAAACAGTTGGAGGTGAGGTATTAGAGCTGGATGGTGAGGTGGGTGGAAGCACTTCAAATTTTTTCCTAAGTGTGCTAGGACATAGAGGACTATGGGACAAGTGAGTGTTTTGATTTGATTGACATTTTTCATACATGCTCACAGCTGTTATGGGGGCAATGGGCAGGAATGGAAGCAGGAAGCCCAGTCCAGTTATAAAGCCATTAATGACCATCTGACAGATTGTGGCGCCTCCTATGGGGTAAGCAGGGAAATTGTTGAGGAGGTAATTTGGGATCTATTTTGAAGGTAAGCTAACAGGATTATAATCCCCCCACAGCCCTTCTGCGACGTTTAACCAAGTGGGCATGTTCTAGCCCGAGAAACAGAAAAGGAAGCCCAGAGTCCAAAAGTGGAGGATGAAAGTGCAGGGTATGGCACGGGGATGACCAGTTCATGAGGCTGAGCCTGCTCTGGAAGCAGCCCCCAGCCCTGGCCAGGGCCCCCACCAGACACTGAAGAGTCCAGAATGCCCTGCCTGAGGTCTGGCACCAAACAAACCACCCCTGCTTCTTCACCCACCCCATCGGGAGGCAGCCTGGTGCCCCATTTAGCACTTGCTGTGTACTCTTC
>JAGFMF010011405.1:2805538-2848031 GCA_019455555.1 Galemys pyrenaicus | reverse complement strand
CCCCCCCCCCCCCCCCCGCAGTGCAAACAGAACACACTTTGATGTAAGAGGATGGCATGGAGCACAGCCCTGAGGGAGGCACTCCACACCCTCCACCCAGGGAGCCACGCCCTATGCCCCACCGAGGAGGTGCTGCTTCGTGCCTGTTCTGTCCTGAGCACCAGCTTGCTGGGTGTCTGCTGGGGAGCCACGCCGCATGTTACAGGGTCTTGTGCACAGACCCTGGTGGGTGGGGCACAGGAGCAGAATCCAAGGATGATGCCAGGAGTGAGAGAAAGGGTCTTCAGAGTACGCTGGAGGAAGAGGACAGATAGGAGAATGTGTGAAGCAGAGGCACAGAGCTATGAAAAGGTGTGGAGGTGGGTGGTCTATGCAGGGAGTGTCAGCAGAAACTACAGCAAGAACACTAATACTTGCTGAGCAACATGTCAGGCAGGCCCTGTACTAGTGGCTTAGCAGCATTCACTCACTCGGTCCTCACCAGCTGCTGGGCAGGCATTACACAGAGCAGACTATGGGGCTGAAGCCAGAGAGCCTAGCTCGTTTCAGCAAGACCAGAAAATTAATAAGAGATGAAATTTAGATTTTAAAAACTGCTTTATAGTTAAATTCTATATATATAACTACATAATATTTACATTTTATTTATTAAACTTAAAATAGTTGTCTAGAAAATTATTTCAGTTAAATTTTACTGATCTTTAGCATACATGCAGAAAAGATGACAAATTCTAGGTATATAGTTGGCTAAGTTATCACAAAGAGAAAGCACATAGTAACCACTACCCAGATCAAGAGACAGACTCTTACCTCTGGGGCTCCCCTGCTCCCCCCAGAAAAACACAAGCCTGACTTCTGCCTCCATCTTGGGACCCATCTTGGGAGCTGACCTCCACACCCAGGTCTGTGGGGCACAGTGTGGGTGAATGGACTACCCCAACAGGTCTGCTTACCATGGCCAGGGAGGTGACCCACATGGTGCAGCAGACCTCTCCTGCCTCACCTGCTACTCTCCTCAGCAGTATGTTTCAGTCTATCTGCCTGTTCTGTTCCCCACTATGTCTCTGGTGAATCCTCTCACCCCCCACACCTCTGGCCTACACCTCAGCTCTTGAATGCATAAATAAATTTTAAAAAATAATAAAGCGCATTCTGGAAGCAGCATGGGAGCTGCCTGCATCCCCCCAGGGAGTCCCTACCGTGCTCAGCGACCCGCATGTGCACTGCACTGCAGGCCAGGGAGGCGCCCCATACCCCATCTGCAGGAAAATATGGCTCACTGACAAGGATGTCATTTTGGAGAAAGTAAATCAATAGCCTTGAGCAGGGTCCTTGAATAGATTTAACCATATTCTCAAAGCTGAGGGTTTTAATACATGTAATGTGAAGAAATCTCTACAGTCATCACAAGAGAAAATAAAGACTCCAGTTAGTCAATATTTAACACACATGCAGAAAATATGGATAATAAGACTCACCCTATGTCCCCCAACCCAGTTAATGTTCTGGTACCAAAAGAAAAAAAAAATCAGCATAAACTCTGCTGAGAAAGTGATGAGCTTGGGGATTCTCTGTAGTCCATGGTGACACAAGCCTGACCCATCTGCACTCCAGTCACCCCCATTCATAGTTTAGCTAAATCCTCAGTCAGAATTCTCATGGCCCAGGCCTTGTCTGGCCTCTCTCCCCTCCGCACATCTTGCTGTTCCTGTGTCCTTTCACTCAGGACAAGATTCATACCAAACTTTCCCAGCCCACTCTCATACCTGACAGGCCTGTTAGAGGGTAGCTGCTTGAAGAGTCCAGAAGCAGTGCCCCTCCCCTCTGAGGGGTCCATCTCTCCAAGAGGGTCAGGTAATCTCTTCTCAATCTGCCCAGAGTAGGCCTCCTCCGATCAGTGTGGCCTTGGTGTGGGAGCTAAGGTCCACAGAGGCCCTGAGAGCCTGAGAAAGTCTATTACTTAAAGAACACACATTATTTAAGACTTAGAGCAGTTGAAGGCCTGAGAGGCCAAGAGAAGCTTCATCAGTTGTTTGCCCTTTTCCTAACTGAAGAAGCATCACTGCTCCCTCTTCCTATGACCTAGAAAATGTTGGGGGAGGGGCGCTGTTGATGAGCTGTAGGTTGATCTGTAAACAAGTCCTATCTGAGAATCTCATCGTTAAGATGAGGTAATCCCCTCACCTGTCATGAGAACTTTCTCCTTTCTCTCTCCTTGATGCCTCAGGTCCTTAAACCCACCATAAATAGCCCCGACCTGCCCCATTATTCTTTGGAATTTACAGCCATGTGAATTCTCCTTGTATGTCATTAAATGGACTTCTCCTTTTCCACCTGTCTGATGCTGTTTTGATTGCTCGCCCAGTCCGAGTAGAACTTAGAGGGGCAGGGATTTTCCCCTGTGCCCTGACACCTCCAAGTGACTGGCTTGAGGGAGGAGCCTCTGAAGCACACTTGGGCCATGCCACGAGCCAGTCAGAAGAAAGTGGCATCCGTGTTGGTGCAATAAGGAGGGCCTGTGAAATGCAGACGTGAACAACACCATTCCAAGTGGGGCTGTTAGAGGAGGCTCCGGCGGGGAGAGAGCGTGATCCTCACCTCTGGGGAGATGGACAGGGCCCTCCAGGGACCAGCTGAGTGAGAAACAGGGTGCAAGTAAAGACTGGCAGGTGGGGGTGGTGGGAAACCTGAACTCAGGCTCCAGGAGAGCATGGCACAGTTGAAGCAGGCTAGAGGTGAGGAGTTCAAACATTATAATCAGAAAAAACCCGGTCGAAATTCCAGCTTGAGGTCATTTCCCTAACATCTTCTAAACTTTAATTCCGTCTATGAAAACTGGAGTACAATCCACCTCACAGGGATCAAATGAGGGTTAAAACAAAATAATGTATTTCAGAGACAGACACAAGACAGGCTCATGAAGTAAATGGTTGATGAGTGAAGCAATTGGGAAAAATCTCAATAATGCCCCCTGGTGGAGTGTTAAAGCCTTGTATATGTTAGAGAAGGAAAGCATTAGGGCGATGGTGATGGTTAGGGCCAGCGTGGTGTACACACACCCACAACACATGTACATACACACACACAATGTCTGCATTAAAGAGCAAAAATCTCACTTTAACTGAAGCTTTAGAATCACCATGTTCAGGGGCCTCCCTGGTGGCACAGTGGGTTAAGCAATGCACTATGAAGCAAACCACAGCCACTGCAGCACAGGTTCGATCCCTGCCGCCTGCTGGGGAGGGGACACACATGGTGTGGCAGACCTCTCCTGCCTTGCCTGCTGCTCCCCTCGGCAGTGTATTTCACTCGATCTGCCTCTTCTGTTCCCTACTCTGTCTCTGGTGGATCCTCTCACCCCCCCCCCACATCTCTGGCCTGTACCCCAGTTCTTGTATGTATAAATAAATAAATCTTTAAAAAAAAGAATCAGTGTGATCAAACTGAGTAACAGATCAATTATTTATTTTTGAGGTAACACTGGTTACAAAACTGTATGATTTAGGGGAACAGTTTCGCACCTCCTCAGATGTATGTTGACATCAGCAAAAGACCCATAGTTCTTTACCCTAGGCCACTGGCCTCCTCCCAACCTGGGTAAACAGACTGTTTTTAAGGCAGAGGCTGGTGGCAGGGAGCCTGAGAAACTGCTGGTGTGTTTCTTGGTGTGGCAGGAGGGTAAAGAGGCAGCCCTCCTCTCCCCCCTTCTGTGGCCCTGAAGTCACCCATCAGCTGGAGGAGCTGGTCTCCTTCCCTCAGAGTGAGCGGGCATGGGAAGCCTTTGCCGGCCAGCCAGCTCCTGTATCACACTGGTCCTGAAAAGTGACAGTGACTTTTCTCCTGGTTTCAGGGGTTTAGGCAGCTTCATGCTAGACCCATGCAGCCCAGCTCTACCCTAGAGCTCCTCAGGGACCTGGGGGAAGGTAGGGGCTCCTCACTCCAGGGTCTCTCTCACAGGCACACCTGCTAAGGGAGAGCCCCCGTGGGTGCCAGGCTGCAGCCTCGTGCACATAGCATCAGCGCCCGAAGCCCAGCCAGCACTTCAGGTCTGTTTCTTGGCCCTGAGGTCTGTGTGGGCCAAGAAGGTATACATCGACCATGCTGCTGTCTTCTTCTAGAAGTCTTTACATTCTAATTGATTCAGTAAATGCCCATAATGGACCCTCCCTGAAGGAACTTTAGGGAAATTTAGATGAACGAGCATTTTAATGTTTCATAAGTAACTAAAGAACTTTCAAAGCATTTTCATCTTTATGACTTCACATAATGATGACACAACCCTGCCAGGTGGGAAAGACAGATTAAACCCCCAAATAAACAGAGGCAGAGAGAGTGGTTAATCGGTGTCACACAATGAGGCCACTGCGAAGCCAGGTCCAGGAGGCCTTTCAGAGGAAAACCGGGTGGAAATGACTAGACAGCTACATCTGAAACCACCACGAGAAGTCAGGTGAGAGGGAGGGAGGGGACACAGCCTGTGGGCTTCTTGACACCAACCATGAGTCCCATAGAGGTGTTCCTCCTCCCGAGACCTTAGAACTGGAATCCTACCTTATGGATATAAAATGAGAAACTTTTATACTCTGCCTCATGGGAACACTAGCCTACACATGAGTGACCGCTTGCACACTGCTGGCCCACATCAGCGTTCAGAGCTTTGGACTGTCCTCCAGCATTCTGAAGGTGACAGCAGGTCTGACATGCTGTGGCTCACTCCCACCATCTAGTGGTCACTTCTAGGAAAACAGACGACAGATGGAGCTGAACTTCCAGGCCAGTCAAGTAGTCAGGGTAGCCTGGCAATCCACCCTATCAGCCAGGAACAACTCAGACATAGGTTTCCTCCAAACTCTTTAAAAATAAGTAACTCATGCTAGCACAGGCCTGGCTCCAAAACAAACATCCAATAAGGAAATCAACTGACTGTTAGAGGCCTCTCTTCTGTGGACAAGCTGTATGCAGAAAAGCCTGTCTGGTCTTAAGAGACTACAGTTGTTTTCTGAGGTTTTTTTTAAGGTTTATTTTATATATTTATTCATACAAGAACCGGGGTGTAGGTCAGACGTGCAGAGGGGTGAGAGGACTCACCAGAGATGGAGGTGGGGAGCAGAAGAGGCATATGGACTGAGATACACTGCTGAGGGGAGCAGCAGGTGAGACAGGAGAGGTCTTCTGTGCCATGTTGGCCAGTTCCCTGACTGGGGATTGAACTCATGCCACAGTGGCTGGCGATAGCTTGATGGTGTTCGGACTCAACCCCTGCATCTACAGTTTAATTTGGAATAATGACTCCAAGCCCCAGAACCCAGCACATATTTAGAGCAACAGAAGTCTGAGAAATCCAAGTAACACTTGATCCTGTAGTCATAACAAACTTTTCTGTAGAAAAACCTTGAGAAATCAAATAAACAAAATTACCTCTGCTACAAAATAATTAGAAATCCTAGGTTAAATACCAAAAAACCGAGTTTAATGCCTATAGCACATAAAAAAATGAAGGCAGGGCCTCCCTGGTGGCGCAGCGGGTTGAGTGCCGCACTGTGAAGCATCTGCCTCACAGCACCACGAGTTCAATCCCTGGCCAGGGAGGGGACCCACATGGCGTGGCGGACCTCTCCTGCCTTGCCTGCTTCTCCCCTCAGCAGTGTATTTCAGCTGATCTGCTTGTTCTGCTCCCTGCTCTATCTCTGGTGAATCCTCTCACCTCCCACACCTCTGGCCTGTACCCCAGCTCTAAATGCATAAATAAATAAATCTTTTAAAAAAATGAAGGCATTTTTATAAAGGCCAAGCATAGAAATTGAAAACATAAAACATGATAGAGAATCAACAAGCAGATTTGTGAATGATAGAGTCGTTTCCTTAAAGTTTAAAATATGGCCAATGAATTTAAATTTCAATGGATACATTTTAGACAGCATCATGAAGAGATCAGCTAAAGAGACAATAGGTGTATGAGAAGTAGATCTGACAAACTAAGGCTACAAAAGTACAGCCTTAGACATTAAAAAGATGAAGAGACTTAGAGGAAATATCTCACGAACAAGTAACTATGGATCTAGAGGGTGCACCACGCTCTAGCCACAAGCAAGAGGGAACACCTTTGCCAACTCCATCACCAGATTTAAACTGGAACTTCGTGGACATGAATATACAAAACGTCTACTTAAACGAGGTCCAGAGGCTCCAGGGCACCCACATTCACAGTGCATGGTACCCAGTACCTTGATCTCGCAGGGGAGATGACTGCTCTCCTCAGGTGGGTGGGAGAGAGGTTAGATAGGGAGCTGTTAACCTCACATTTGGGAAGGGATTGGGCCTCACCATGAAACCAAACCGATCTCCAATCTGCCCTCTTCCATGTTGTTGGAATCGCTGCTTTTTCAGATTGACTTGAATCTAGACCAGGGGTTCTTGACGTGAGGATTTAGAACAGAAGCCTGACCGAATTCAGGTGGCCTAAACACTTTAACTTTCCTATCTTGGGCCTCCCTGGTGGCACGAGGGGTTAAGTCTCAGCACTATGAAGCATCTGCAGCCATTGCATTGTGAGTTCAATCCCCAGCCAGGGAGCTGACCCACATGGCGCAGCAGACCTCTCCTGTCTCACCTGCTGCTTCCCTCAGCAGTGTCTTTCAGTAGATCTGCCTGTTTTGCTCCCCACTGTCTCTGGTGAATCCTCTCACCCCCACACCTCTGACCTGTACCCCAGCTCTTGTGTGCATAAATAAGTCTTTAACATAAATATATTTCCTATCTTTATTTTCACCAACATCTAACTGAAATTTAGCATTCCCTTTCCTATGAAGGTAGGCAACAAACCGCAGGAATATTAGCTGAAACTGTCAGCAACAGAAATCAGTTATTTTCATATGATAGTCTCATGATTTCAAAACACCCCTTAGGTTCATCGCTGCTACAGTTGTAGTTATTAGACCTGCCACTGAGTCTAGTAATTTGATGTGTTAACACAATATATTAGTTTCACAGATTTGTTTTTATATTTTGGTAACTTGCAGAATAATTTGCCTCCTTTGATGTGTTCTGGATATAAGTTCACGTACATAAGTGGTTATCCTGAGAAGAGGCCTTTAGGCTGCAGGCGCTGGGGGGCCAGGGCACAATGAAACATTAAAAATCCTGAGGGAGAAAGGCAAGGCCATGTCATCAGCCAGAGAACCAGCCCGTCCTGGGAGATGGAGGACAGGATGGACAGGTGGAGGCATCTGGGAGGGGCACCTGAAGGGTGGGCAGCAGGCACAGGGCCAGCTGTCCCACTTACGACTCCCAGTACCCCCTCAACAGTGGTCTGCCCCACAGACAGACCTTCAGCAACAGAAGCAGAGGGCGTGACGTCTCAGCCCTTGATTTTGGTGCCAAGACTTTTTGACATTGACTGTTTTGAGGTCCTGAGACCATTAGATTTCAGGGTCCATTTGAAATTACTATGTATTGCACAGAGTAGCCCTCACCCCCCTCCATCCTGCTCCCATCTCAGAGCTCACACAGTGAAGGAGCCAGGGTTGACAGGAAGTCTGGAAAGGGAGCATCTCAGCCTAAAGTTTGGGCTACAACTTGTATAAGCAAGCAAGCGTGTGCACGCACACACACACACACAGGCATAGTTTATGTTTACCAAGTGGTTTTACTTCATTCTGTTTTAGCAAATGCCCTAACACTGTACTTTAAAATATGTATCAGAACAGTCCCCAGCACCAGAAAATAGAAATCCATGTCCCTGGTTCCTTCTCCTCATGAGCCTGCCCATCTCGCAGGTCTCCTGCCCAGGGTTTCTTTAAAACCTTGAAGCTTGTTCTACCAGGTTTCCTGTCCTCTCCTTCTAGGCTAGGCTAAGGCAGCACTGGCCAAGCAGGGCAGAAGCTTGGCTCATGGTACAGTGAGGTGGCAGGAGGGCAGGAGGCCAAGCAGATTTGCCCAAGGACTTCCAAGGCCTGCAGCACTTTCCCTCCAATGACAACTGAGGAGCAAAGCTGAGATCTGAGAAGTAGCTGAGTCCTAAAGCCTCAAACTCCAGAGGTGGAGCACTGGGGACAGAGGGGCGGGAGTGAGAAGTCAGGATGTCTTCATGCACCAGAGGTAGTCATGCCCGCGTCCAGAGGGCGCTGTAACACAGCAGCCTTCCGTGGGTGGAGTCACTTAAACCACAGTGCCTGTGGAGCAGCTGAACTTTGAAGTGGGTTTGCATCTGCTAGCGAAAGAGCCACTGTTAGAGCTCTCGCTCAACTGAATGAGGGTACCCAGGAGGAAGGGGTGAAGGGGTGAGAAAAAGATGGGAGTTAACAGCCAATAGTTTGAACATCTTTGGTGAGTGAACTTGGGCTTTGAAAAAGAGGGAGAAATCCAGGGAGATACAAGAACATCTATCCAGATTGGTAAGATGGTTGGATTTATTCAGAGGAGCACACCCATATGTATGTGTATTCATCTGAAATTGTCCATGGTGTAAACTTTCCCCACCTAGCCCAGTAAAGTTTATTTAGGCTTTGTTTAGGTTTCTAACGTGGGAGGGGCAGTGAGTGGCCCAGGGAGGCAATGAAAATCACATAAGCTGATGACACATAAACCTGATGGCATCCAAGAGAGCAAGCCCGACCATCCCAGATACCTCTGGCCGGGTGCCAGGGACGGAGGAGCAGCCCACGGCACATGTCTCTGTCCAGGGCTGGAGGCCAGCAAGGTCTGGGGTGCAGGCCAGGCCTGTGCGGCGTGGTCACGGCGGGCTGTGTCCCCTTACCCGCTTTGCCAATGCATAGCACCACCCTCCCGCGGCCTCGGAGGCTGCTCTGGCAAGACGACCGCAGAAAAAGACAAGAGCTGGTTCTTTTCGTTCGGTCTTTATTTACAGCAAAGTACATGGTATGCGGTCATTTGTGTAATTACTAACAATACAGTGGGATGGGAGAAGGCAGAAGGGGGCAGAGCAAGCATCTGAAAGGAAGAAAAGCCAAAGTCTGGATTGAGCTCCTCACCCCGTTCCTGAGCGGGACAGGCAAGGCCCTCGCACCTCTGAGCATAGGCGGTGGCCTTCAGCGGCCCAAGGAGGCAGAGGGAGACCCGGAGACACAGACCAAGGAGGGTGCTGAGTGAAGTCCCCCCAGGTGACTCTCCCAGCCTGTTCTCACCCTCGCATTAGCTGACACCAAGGCTGTCTCCACAGCTGCAGCTTGGTTTCAGGGTAAAGAGAAGCCTTCCAGACACACAGCCCCCTGTGAGCCAGCACCCGCCCCAGCTGAGCTGGGCCAGAGCAAAGCGTCTGCGTGAAGCTGCTACTTCCCTGCAACCGTCCTGGGCACCAGCACAGGTCAGGGCTGCTAAATCCAGAGAGCTGCACAGGGGAAGGGGGAGATAAATATAACAGCTAGACTCCTGCACCTCCTGCTTTCCCAGCGGCTCAGGAGACCAGGCAAGTCTACACCCCAATCTAATGACGCAGGGAGACTGCCAGTGCTCCCTGGGCATGGAGACAAGCACCCAACGTCCAACCTGGGAGAGGCAGGGAGCCAGACGCTGCGTGAGCACTGAGCAGCCAGGGCCAGAGGACCCGCAGAAAGACAATGACCTCTGAGGGGTGCACCCAAGCCCCTGCCCTGCCCTCCTCCCCTGCCTGCTTGTCGTGACCTTGTTCTAACCACCTCCTTCCTCTTCCAGGGCCAACCCAGCCACTCCCAACCAGAGGACGTCAAGGAGGTGATACTGCATCTTCCACACACAGACCCTCACCTCTACTCGTGCTGGGGGGGACCACCCAAGAGAAGGAAATCCAGGCGTGAAGGCGACAGGCCCTCCCGCGACATAGTGCCTAGATGCTTGTTTTCTGAACACTTGCCCATGGACAGTACCAGGGCAGGGAGGGGAAGCAAGCACCATGGGGCAGCTCTGAAGCCACGGGACCCGTGAGCACCCACAGCCAACGTCACCCCAGCTGCTCAGCTGTCTCCTCCCTGAACAGCAGAGTACCCGCTATGGCAGGTTTCTGCCTGGTGATTTCATGGTTCCTGCCTGGTGATTCTCCCCAGCTCTCCAGAGATTCAGTGGCTCATAAAATATTAAGTCCAGATTGGTCACATGGGAAGTTCAAGTTCAGATACCCAGTTGACTAAATGCTGGGGTCACCACAGAGGGGCAGAACCTCCCATCCCTCTGGTGCCCCAGACACCAGACAGAGTGTCCCGGGACCAGGGGAGCAGTCAGCGTTGCCCAGAGAGCACGGCCCGGGGACCCCAGTCACGTCGAGAGTCTAGTGATGGTTTTACTGCCGGGAAAGGTGGGTGCTTCTGACCTAGGTAAGACTGGGCTGTTCTCAGAGACCCTGGAGGCTTGGTCCCGACACCACAGGTAGGTGAGGGCGGTTAAGTAAGTCAAGGCTCAGAGAGGAGAAGAATCCATCTTCCCAGGCAGTGGGATAGTCAGCCAAGGCACTAAATGGTTTGGCACCTGGGAG
Organism: Galemys pyrenaicus; assembly: GCA_019455555.1. Lineage (NCBI taxonomy): Eukaryota > Metazoa > Chordata > Mammalia > Eulipotyphla > Talpidae > Galemys > Galemys pyrenaicus. The sequence goes on along the minus strand of JAGFMF010011405.1, from coordinate 2,837,569 downwards.
CTTCAAGTAAAGTGGAGCGTGCTACCCACTGAAAGGCTCTCCTGGACGGCGATGCGCTGTCCCTGGCACAGCGAGAGGCCAGAGGCCCCAGGCCTCAGGAAGCAAACCCAAGTCTGCCGTCCACCCTTCAGCTCAGCACGATACAACGCGTGGCTAGAAAGATGGTAAATATTGATTCAGAATCACACATTCCAGAACTTATCCATCCGGAGAGTACCAGCCTTCACGGTAGGCACCTTGGTGGCCTTCCCTTGCTGTAACCAGGCCGTGGCAGCTGTTGGGAGCCCCCTCCAGAGCCTGCAGCACCGACTCCTGGGTTGTCTCGGGTGGCCAAGCACCACTGGGGACTAAATTTGACTTTTGCAAACAGCAGGACAGATTTAGAGTCGAGTCCAGAAAGGGGATCAAACAGGATGGTGCTGAGTCTCAGGGGACAGTTTGATGCGACCGAGAGCAAGAGTCATATTGACCCGAATGGCTCCGATGGACTCTGAAAGCAACGGAGGGAGTAGGGTGCCCCAGAATGTTTCGGGCGGTGGCGGTCAGAATGGAATTATGGCCTACCACGTGCCAAGCACCTGGTCAGCAGTGACATGAAAACACTGAGGCTCTGCTGCAGTTAAAAGCGAGGCTTTAGGATGCTACAATCACATCTTCTTGAACCCACTTGGTTCCCCCACTTCCTCCGCCAAGAAGCTTCAGGAATTCCAAACAAAGAAGTACCCCCAAGAGGAAGCCCTTGGAAAAGTTGGAATTCCAAATGTTCTCAAAAGGAGACTCCAGTTTGGGTACTCACAACGTAAACACTATTTCCTCTTTTGCCCCTGACTCGTACCACAGTCCCCGCGCCCCCCTGGCGGTCTTGTAATAAGTAAATTCTCCCAGCTGCAATGCTGGCAGTAAGAATCCCTGATGGAAGGAACATTCCAGCCTCATCTGCTGCAAACCCCCATGTATTGGTGACCAAAAGCTACTGGCCCTACATGGGCAGAGCTCTCTGGCCACCCTGTAAGGGGCTGCAGACTGTCGGTTAGCAAAAGTCCGCCACCAAAGCCCAGCCCGCCCAGGGTCCGGCGCCCTGCCATCTGGGACACAGCCCAAGGAATATGCTCAGCGACTTCCCTGGGTGGCCAGGAGACACTGCAGCAGGTGCAGTGCTAGCCCTCCGCCCCCACTGTGCCAGGGAGGGTCCATCAGACCCCTGCCACGCAAGCAGAGAGGGGGCAGCTCCGACTCCTTGGGAAGGCTGTGAGGGAGCTGAGCAAGGATGCAGGCTCTGAGCCACCCAAGAAGCCGAGATGGGGACAGGGGAAGAAGAAAACACAGATGACTTGTTTTCTTCAGTGGGCCTCTTCCCTGAGTTTGAGTTTTGAATCGAGGTCTTACCTAATTTCAACTCAAAGAAAAGAAAAGAGAATCTCCCATCGACATATCATGAAGCTCCAGCAACAAAAAGAAGGCATCTGACAGGGTAGCCAACCAAAGGTTTCCAACTCCATCCCCATGGCATTCCATACGTACTCAGAGTAACGAGAGGCAGCGAGCCATCCTCCTCCAACGCCCCGTCTCCCACACAGATGCCGGGGCCTGCCCCGCCTGGGACGTAGCAGGCAAATCCCCCTTGGTGAAAACGTCAGCTCCAGTTCCAAAACTCTCAAGTACAGGTCCTCCTGTAAAATACTTACGGCAAAGCTTTACAGTATTTGTACATTTACACAAAAATAGATCCTTTTATATATATATGTATATGTATTTATAACTGGTTACACGTTGGATTCATAATTAGGCATCACCAGTAGTTAGTTGGCACAGTTTGTCATTTAAGCTCGGGGGTCAAGTTCAGTTTGATTTTGCCGTTCCAAAGTATAAAAAAAAAAAAAAAAAAGTCAAAGGCATTTCATCTCCATGGTGTTCTCTTAAATACAGCAATGTCATAGGAAACGGTATGTACAGACGGACAGCGCCTCCTGACCCTGCCTCCTGGAGATGGGAGCCAGGGTCTGAAGGTGGGGTCAATGCGGCCGGCTGCTGGACTCTGAGGCCTGTCTCTTGCGAGAAGGGGTGTAGCCATTGAGGTAGCCGTTCGTCTGCCGTTTGGAGAGTCCTCCGTTCAGGATGTCCTGGATATGCTGCACGATGAGGTTGATGGCCACTGTTGGGCAGAGACGGGAAGAGGGTTAGGCATGCAGGGAGGGCGAAACGCGCGTGCAAGGCAGTCTGTCTGGGTGGAAGGGCAGGAGCTCTTCCAGGGACCTTGTCGGCAGTCACTCAACCTGGCCCTACCTCCACGGCGGCCAGATGGGCTGCGTCACGTGAATGTTCTCAGAGTAAGTCAGTCCATGCCTCTGACACATTACTGGGCTTCCCAACAGGAGAGAGGCAGACTCATGACAGGGTAAGTGCAAGCAAATGCTGTAGGCTTGATGGCGAGAGCGCCCATTCTGACCCCATCCGTCAGCTCTGAGAACTTTCCACTGGGGACCTATCACCTTGCATCCCACCTAGAGTGACCCCACAAAGGGCCTTCTCCAAAGGCAAAGAAATGAGTCTTTTCGTTGCATTAGAAATAAACTATACACCCTCAGCCAATATTCGGGTTATCATCACCAAACATAGAATAAACATCAAGTGCTTTTTGAGGTGATACATAAAGAAGACAACATGACATCCTGTCCATGGCACTAACAGACTGATAAACTGAACCCAAGTCTTCAGACTATGTAACCAGGGGCTTCCCTAGTGGCACAAGGAGTCAAGCACCGCACTATGAGGCATCCATAGCTACTGCAGCACGAGTTCAATCGCTGGCCGGGGAGCTGACCCGCATGGTGCAGCAGACCAGGATCTCCTGTCCCACCCGCTGCTCCCCTCAGCAGTGTATTTCCATCAATCTGTCTGTCCTGTTCCACACTCTGTGTCTGGTGAATCTTCCCACCACCACTCCACCTCTCTGGCCTGTACTCCAATTCTTATATGCATAAATAAATAAAGCCTTAAGAGACTATGTAAATGGGGCCCTCCCTAGTGGTGCAGGAGTTAAAGTCTCAGCATTATCAAGCTATTGCCAGTCACTACAGCACAACTTCAATACCCAGGCAGGGAACTAACCCCAATGGCGCAGCAGACCTTTTCAGTCTCAACCGCTGCTCCCCTATTTCAGTAGATCTGCCTGTTCTGCTCCCCACTCTGTCTCTGGTGGATCCTCTCACACACACTGCAATTCTGGCCTACACCCTGTTCTTATATACATGAATAAATTTAAAAAAAAAAAGACTGTAACACAGTACAACCAGCACAACTTAGCACACTACATAAACTGAGCCCAAATATACACACCATGTAAATAAGCCCACTACTCCATACTCTGAAAATAAAGCACACTGTGCATTATGTGAATAGTCCAGTCATCCAACCTGTGTGAAATGAGCTCAATCCTTCAAATTGTACAAACTGAGCCCAGTCATACAAACTGTGTGCAATGAATTGAAATTATTGTAAATTCAGCCCAATTCGACAAATTGTGTGAACTGAGCCAAATTATCCAAATTGTGTAAACTCAGCCCAATCCTCCAAACTGTATGTAAACTTAGCACAATCCTCAAAATCATTTGAACTGAGCCCCATATTAAAATTCTGTAAACTGAACCCAATCCTCCAAAATGTACCAGAGTGTAATCACACAAGTTGTGTAAACTGAGCCCAGTCCTCCAAATTGTGCTAACTTATTCTGCATGCATCAAAATCAGTGCCATGAAAAACAAAGAAAGACATGGGTACAACTCCAGGTTAAAGGAGATGACAATAGTATCATCTCTTCTATCTGATGATTACATTGTAATTATGGATGAAAATGCTCATTTAAAAAAAAAAATGAAATATTCATCACATGATGGACTCTCCCCAATGGAACAGCAAACAAATAAAAACCTTTTTAAAAAGAAGGAAATCAAAAAAATTATAAAGAAAACTAAGGTTTTCTTACAAATCAATCTGCCCTTATTGTGCCTAACTGCAGAGATCCATACTACCTATACAAGCACAAACAAATAAATAATTCCATAGTGGCAGCAACCAATTTCCTTCAGGAAGGGTTACCTTGATGGAAGACTACTACTATAAATTAGATTAAAGAGGAAATCCCTTTTCCTTAAAGATGGCCACAGACCCACAGTATCCGGGCGTCATGACTGGGTATAACAGCAGAGGGCAGTCTAGAGCCTCTGAGGTCTGCAAGGAGGTCCAAGTTCACACCTGATCCGTAAGCATACACACATTCATTCAGACACACATACACACCATGCACACACATACATAGCACAGAAATCTGTTGCCAAGGCCAGGCATGTAGGCAGAAATTCCTTTCAGGCACAAAGAGCTGATTCTGGTTCAGCCATGTCTTCTAGAGAGTCCTCTGGCCACCAAGATCCCCCGCAAGAGGAAGACTGACAAGGGACAAAAGCTATGCCCACGACCCAGCTCCCACTGAGGACTCACCTAGGTTATCTGCGCCTCTAGGAATGATCACGTCAGCATATTTCTTTGTCTGTGGAGAAAGATATTGACCATGTGTTACAGGGGTGGTCAGGGAGAAACCGGCCCTAGCCCCTCTTGGAGGGAACCAGGGAAGGGACTAGCTTCACCATGAACCCAGAGGGCAAAAGCTTGCTGCTTTGGAGACATTTTTTAAATCTAAATTACAATAAATCAGCTTTTTTGTTAAATCCTTATTATTAACATTGAACATTGTTTAAGTTTATGACCTTAGAGATCATGGTCTTTAAGACCCAGTATGTAATTTTCCCAGTAGGAAAAGTACGAATTAGAAAAACTCCAACTTAAAAGCGGAGAGGTTGACCTTGTTCTACACATGGTCTTTCTGAAACACAAGGGCAGAAACCCAGAAAGAGCAATTCCCATCGATGGCTGTTTTTCTACTGGCTCTGTTACTACGATAATTCTTTTTGTAAGACCACAATTAGACATAATCTATTTTTTTTTTAATTTACTGAGCTTTTGTGTGGACCATTTTACGAACGACCTAATGGCACAAACTAAGTTTCCACAAGACCACATCAACAGAGCCTTCAGCGCCAGCTCCCTCACTCCACGGCTTCCAAGCCACATCTGTTGAAATGTGACCACGTCGATGTCAAGCACAAACCCGACTTGATCTAGGCAGACAATGGCACGGGCCCAGTCCCCAGGCTTACATGAGAACGAGCTAATCTTCCCTGACCACAGCGTGGCTGGATGGTGGGGACAAGGAGAAAACACCCTGAAAATGTGTGGGACTTTGAACCCCACAATTCAGTTCAGCACCAGAAAACTGGCAGTCTCAATGCATGTCCCACAGTAAGTCTTTGTGTTCTCCTTATGAAGTGAAGAAGGGTAAGAGAGATCCTAGACAGAGGGATAGGATTTCCCAGCTCCTCCTTCTTCCTCTGCCCTCTTCCCAGAAACTTAATCTTGTAACCCAGTCGTCTGCAAGGCAAGGAATAGGGCATCCAGGTTACTGAGGCTGACTCAGAAAGTCAGCTGGTCTCCAACCTGACACAAAAGTCAGGTCTGGTTTGACGCAAAACCTACTAACAGACTCAGAGAAACAAAGACAATCTGGGGTCACAATTCCCAGGAAAGGAGTTAAGAAAGTTAATTATTAGGAGAAGCTCTGAAATCCCCATACTTGGCCTCACTCTCACTCTTTTTCTCAGTGCCCTCACACCCCACCTCCATGCCTTGGTTTCATTATAAAAATCCACAGGGAGTGGAGCCAGGGTTTGGTCAACCTGGAGAAGATAAAGCGCAGTAAGTTAGGGGTCCCCCTTCCCAACCAGGCTATTTCCCATCCTCCCCCTCCATACCTCTGTCTCTGGAATTCCCCCTTTTAGTCTTTCCCCAGAGGAGAGGGTGCTCCAGAATGGAGGGCTCATCTGCTAAATACTGAGAATTCCCTGTGTCCTGACCCGCCTTCTCTGAAAGCCACCTCACTAGAGAATCCCCAGCTGCCAGGGGTATGTAGGGCTGGTAAGTCTGTGCCAGGATAAAAGTACAGAACTTTATTCCAGTAGGGACATTATCCAAACAGGAGCTTACATAGCAACCAAAAGACAGCTTCAAACTGGGCTCTCTGGACTGGCAGAAGAGACCCAGAGGGGTAGCTGGTAGCCCACACTACCACATCGCTGACCCCTGGGACACAGATGAATGGCCACAACCCTAGAATCAGCAGGCTGAAGCTTCCGGAGAACTCCGCAGTAAGAAACAAAGCCCTGGCCTTGGGACTTTGGGATGGAGAAGCACTCGGGGAGGAGGGAGGAGTGGAAATCAAGTTGAGGAATCCTGCTAACTTCCACACCTTCGTCTGTACAAGTCCATTTTAAATTCTGAATCCAACGAGAACAAAACTCACCGGCAAGCAGAATTCCTCAAAGGCAGGCTTGACGAAAGTAATGTACTGAGATAAAATCTGCTCGAGGTCTCTCCCTCTTTCACTGATGTCCCTTAATACTGTAAAAGACAAGAACCGAGACACGGCGTGAGTGCCAACACTGGCTCGCCCGACTGAGGCAGCTGGAGTGTGTGAGAGCTCCACGGTGACCCCAGGTGAGCCACAGCTGGGTTCCCAGGGGACCACCAAGAGCAGGTTGGTGGCAGCAGCTTCGGGAAAAACAAGTTACATTTCTGTGTCCTATTACAGTCAAAGCCTGCCACGATAAAAATGCTCCCTGGTGCCAGAGGCCATCGAGCTGAGGCCACGAGTCTTTATTTCTAGCAACGTCTGAGAGAATTGAAACTTTGGTGTGAACAAGTAAATAGCAGGACAGCCCTGGGGAAGCTGCTAAAGGAAGCAGACGAGGCCGGGGCAGGTGGCCAGTGCTCACCTTGGTCCCGACACCTGCACTTACTCACCTGTACTCCTGGGTCCGGTGCTGCCGTGCTGCCTTGTCACACAGGCTCCCACCCCCACTCCAGCCCTCCCGGGCAGAGGTCACAGGGTCAGTATGTCTGCTCACCTCAAGCCCAGAGGTTTACAGTAAAAAACCACTTAGTGAAAGATGAGAAAACCATAGTTTAAGGAGTTGCACTGAAGTGGTGAAAGTAGCCCAGACTGACCAAAGTTGCCATCTTCTGCTTCCTTCCTCCTGTCAGTGTTATCAAGGGACCTTCAAACACCTTTTTTTTTTTAAAAAAGATTTCTTTATTTATGCATACAAGAACTGGGGTACAGGCCAAAGGTGTGGGGAATGAGGTTTACCAGAGACAGAGCGAGGAGCAGAACAGGCAGATCCACTGAAGTACACTGCCGAGGGGAGCAGTGGGTGAGGCAGGAGAGGTCTGCTGTGCCATGTGGGTCCCCTCCCTGGCCAGGGATGACCTCGTGCTGCAGTGACTACGGATGCTTCGTAGTGCTGTGTGGCTAACCCCTTGCGCCCCCAGGGAAGCCCACAAACACCTTTTTTAATAGCACCTTTGGGCCAAAAAAGGAAAACGGTCTGCCGGTCCAAGACTGCAATCCTGCTGTGTTGACCTCCACCAAGGCCCTGGGTCTCAGTTTCCTCAAACTCATAGTCCGTTTGGAAGGAAATTCCTCAAAACAGTTCCTCTGAACAGATTATCATTTTAAGTCTCATTACCATGAGCTGTTAAATCTTTCACTCTACCCCAAGAGGGGAGCATATCCACCTACCATCATTTCCAATGGCCTTGCCGGCTCCTCAACCATTTCCAGTAACACTCTACACAAACCCTAGGAATACTTGAGAGTGCATTTCTGGAAAGTGAGGACAGGAAGTAATTCAGTTTCCACACACACAAGTCTGCACGGCAAATGCACATGGGCACATGCACTTGCACACACAGACCCGCACCTCCTTGGGCAGGGACGTGCAATAGGCCGGTTCTCATCTAGGCCGGCAGAAAGTCGGCAGAGTCGAGGTCGGGCACTACTGCTACCACCACCGGGCTGTTCTCCATTGACAAAGAGTTTTTTTCCACATGAGCCCTGGAAATAAAATGGCTGGAGAGCTCCACAACCCTCCCTCCACCCACCTAAACTCACACGGTGCCTTCCCCAGCCAGGACAAGGTCTTCTCCTGCATGTGATAATGGGCACCTACCCAATCACCCTACCAGGGAGACCAGCTTAAGGAGCCAACAGCTGCCCTGTGCTTCACCTCATAAGCTTCCAGAACCAAGGCACATGGAGCTGCCCAGTTCAACTTGGTCAAAACACACACCTAGTCTGGCCTTCAATTATACAGAGAAAGTCCAAAGCCAGATCAAAAGGGTATCTATCAGAGCTGGGAGAAAGACCTGCACTTGGGCAGCTGTGCTTTTTATTTCAAGTCCTGCAGAGGCATACCTTTCACACAACTGCCAAAGGCTTGGCACTTTGGGACCTCTGTCCTCCCCCCAACACAAACACACATGCCCCCTAAATACAGACACAGAAACACAGACACAGACAGACAGACACACACATACACACACAGTTCTCCTGCTGTCCCAAGCCTAGGTCCTGGCCCCCACTTGAGCCCCAGACCTCACAGAGCCGACAGCTTCACCAGCTACATCTCTAACTAGTGGCTGAAGGTGATGCCCCCTGAAGGGGGTTGCAGGTGAGGATAGCCCCAGGGAAAATGCTAAAAACTATCACATTTTTAGGATGGAGTGAATGAGAAGAAATATAACGGACTGAGGAAGCAGCCTGGATTATTCACCATTTAAGATTCAGCTTTTGAGCTCTCATCACTTGGGATTCAGCATTTTCGGATCTTCAGTGATTTCCGGATCAGTGATTTTGGAGCCCACATCACCGATCTTCCAGAAGGCTATTGTGAACCTCTGCCCCCAGCCGCCTCCACCTTAGAGAGGAGAAGTTGGGAGGCGTTGCAGTTAGCCAAGAGACGTAAACTGTTCCCAGTTTTGCTGCAGTTACAGCCTGGCGGAGAAGGCAAAGACTGGGAGCAGACCCCTCACTGAGCTCTGAGTGTGACCGTTGGTCAGGTCCTTCAGCAGCTGCAGCTGGTATGTCGGGTGTCGCTTGTCTGTGCGGTGCTGGGGCATCTCAGCAGCTCCAGGAACATCTCCTGTTGTGTGTTCTCTGTCGTCTTCTTGAGTTGGAAACAGGCCTACAATCTGGCTACCACGTGTCCACAGTGGCAGGAAGACACCATCTTGGACACATGGCTAACCGTTTGGGAGAGGAGCTCCCTGTCCTCCATGTTGGGAAGACGCCATCTTAGCTGCTTTTGTTTAGGACTTGAAGACACTGGACATGGCTTTGGCTGAGGTAAATGGCCATTTTTGGCTTTGGTAACTCTTTGTTTTCCCTGCTTGTTAAATAAATCCAATTGTTGTTCTCTGGCTCTCAGTCGTCTTGCAATTGTGTGTGCAGATGAAGAACTCAGACAGTGGCTGATAAACTATGTGGGCAGTGTCCTTGGCCAGTTTTAGTGCCCCTTGCTGCCCTGTATGATATCAGGAGAGCAGAACACAGTGGGGACAGATTGGGTGGAGACGGGAGTTGCCACTAGTGAACAAGGGCCACTCATGGTCCTGGAGTCAAACCAACCTGGGTTCAAATCCTCACCCCACCCCTTCCTACCTCTGTGACTGGACAAGTCATTTAACTCCTTGACTCTCCCTGTCCTTAAATATTAACGAGGGACGTTAGTGCCTTTCTCATGAGGTTGTCACTGAGGAGCAGAGGGAGGTGCACAGGCAGGCTTCACATCACCGTGCTTCACGGAGACTCCATTTTTTACAAAGTAAAAGCTTAATGGACTGCAGTATAGTATAAACAGAAGCTTTACATAGAAAAGCAAAATATTTGTGTGACTCATTTAATTGAGATGCTCACTTTATTGCAGTAGTCTGGAACCAAACCTGCAGTAAGTATCTCCCAGGTGTGTCTGTACATGAATCTGAGCACAGTGGGAGGCACACAGTTGTGCTGGGAAACCTGCCTTTCAATGAGAATTGCAAAGACAGCAGAAGCCGCAGGAGAGAAGCACTAGGGAACCAGAGCCAGAGCTGCAGGAGGGACCGAGTCCTGCAGAGTTGGGGTAGGAGTGTGGTGTGGGAGGGCATGGCAAGGCAGGAGCCCACAGAAAGACAGAGCAGAGGGAGAAACAGGGAAGACCGGGAGAAGCCATCTTACAGTTTCCAGCCTGGAGATGGAAACAGGAAATGGGGGAGATGAAGCCAGACATTAGGAACATGCAGAATCAAAGGCCTTGCTACCTCTGCTGCCTGAGAGCCTTCCCCAGAGTTATCCCCTTAAACAGACCAGGACCCCTCCGTGAGCCAAGGACAACACAAGGCTGGCCAGCTCAGGGATGACACGCCCAGCAACTCGGGCGCAGTCAGGAAACAAGGCCAAGCAGAGGGCTGAGTCAGATCAAGGTCTCAGCACAAACCAGAAACTCCAGGGACCAAAACTGGCTCCCTCGTCATCCCTCTGACCCCAGCACATTTGCTTGGCCCGGAGGGGCCTTTCAAAGGTGAGTAAAAGGGCAAGAAGCTACACGTCCACCACCTTCCCTTCTCAACCTTCCACTTCAGCCTTTCCAAATCCACGAGTGCTCTTTCTGGGCAGCCAAAGCCAAGAACAAAATTTAGAAGGACCAGGAATAAAGACAATTTTCAGTGGTTATGTCGATTCGCTTTCAAGATGAGCTGAAGAAATGTGAATCTATGGAAAAGAACAGATGGGCTCGACCTTAGTCCACCTCAGCCCTGACAGGACGTGAACCAGGCACAGAGAGCCTCAGGAGCCTAGGTGTCTGCAGTCCCAGCCTTTCTCCCAGTTCTTCCTAGGCCAAGTTCAAGGAGGGGTTAAGGTTCACAACAGAGGGGAAAGGCAAAGGCATGGCTGGAAGGAAACCAACCCCTACCAACACAGATCTCTCCAGGGGAAGGAGCTGTCTCTCTCAGGGTCACATGACTCCCAAGCCACCCAGGCAACTTGGAATGTGAGGGTCAAAGCCAGTGGGCATGGCAAACAAATGGGCAACACCAGGGAGCAGAACAGCTCAAATCCCCAGGAATGTCCTCATACCCAACAGCTGCTCCTGACTAACCCATGCCACAAAGCACAGGCCAGCCGTGGGCTCTGTCCAAAGGGGACAAAGAATGCATTAGTCGAAATCACATGTGGGAAAGTCCCACAAGTCCAGGAAAGTGACTTGCCAGAGGGTGACACAAGACAGCAGAGCTAAGGGGGAAGGGAGGAGCGCAGAGCAGATCTGGGAAGCCCCTGAGAGGCTCACCATCAAATCTAGTCCTTCCCCTGGTCCCCTCCAGCCCAAGAGACTTTGGTTAAACCTATACCACAATCATCTGTTGCAATCTGAGGCTGAGATCATGATTCCCAGGGGCACCACCACCACTCAATACCTCATGTTCTCTCTGCCCTCAGGCACTCCTGCATCCCCTGGGACTTTAGTACAGCAGCTGGACTGAAGATGGCATCTGCGGGTGTCACCAGCTTCCAAGGACTCGACCAGACCAGACCCACTGGGAAATTTTCCCAAAACCCAGGGAGACAGAGGACATCTCCCACTGCAGGTGAGGAGCATTTCTGACCTGTCACCGTCACCTGGGGACCAAGCCCCACAGGCATTCTAATGCATCACCTCCAGCTGCACCCATGATGCTGGAAGTCCTCATCACTGGGTGGTCAACTCGGTGCCAAGAGGTTAAAACAAAACTGCCCCAGGTCATACACTAGCATGTTTCACCAAGCCAGGACTTAAGGCCAGTTTATGGGACTCCAGTTTGTTTCCCTCAATCCATCAGGCTCCTCCCGAGCCTGGGCAGCTAGTAAGGATGTGGAGCAGATCACCCACAGCCCTGGCTGTGACTGCAGCCCAGATGATAAACCAGGCCCTGGGGGTAGATGCTTGAGGACTGGCAGGCTCAAGCCTCAATTATCTATCAAGAAAGATCAGGGACTAGATCAGAGACATTCTGCAGGGGAGGAGGAAGCAGAGGGATCAATCAGGACGGGGGTGAGAAGAGCACAAGGGACGATGGTGGTGGGCGCAGGTGAACTGGTGGTGGGACTTCCCTGGGGAAATCACACACTGTACAAATATGAAGGATGATGTAATAAATGGATTTTTTTTAAAAGTGAGAAAGACCAGGCAACTCTTGCCTGGCCAATCACACCCTAAAAACCAGGCTTATCTCCCTCCTATTACCTATAAAGAAACCTAGGTCTGGAGGTCAGAGAGCCGCTGCCTGGGTCTCCCCCTCCCCTATGTTTCCCACCTTGGTGCATAACCCCACTTCTAGCCCACCTGAGCAGAAGTGTAGCCCCAGCTGTGAACAGAGTGGGCGGATCCTGTGACTGCTTGAAAGCTTAAAAGCTGAGCAGCAGGCCCTCCCTGGTGGTGCAGTGGGTTAAGCAACGCACTGTGAGGCGGACCGCAGCCATTGCAGCATGAGTTCGATCCCTGCCTCCGGCTGGGGAGGTGACCCACATGGCGCAGCAGACCTCTCCTGCCTCGCCCGCTGCTCCCCTCAGCAGTGTGTTTCGGTTGATCTGCCTGTACTCTTCCCCACTCTGTCTGGTGGATTCTCTCATCCCCCCGGCACCTCTGGCCTGTACCCCCGTGCTTGTATGCATAAATAAATAAATCTTTAAAAAAAAAAAAAGCTGAGCAGCGACTCATTTCTCTATATTCTGTGGGTTCCTTATAAGCTTCTTGCAATGGCTGTCATGAATTGTGATGAAACTACAAATGTGTTTCACAAAAATTTCACAGACTTTGAGGTCAGAGGTCTCTGGGCTGGAGCTGACAAAATTTTCATCTTCCAGTGATGTGCTGTGACTAGGAGCTGATTCACTGGTCCTTGCCTGCACACTCAAAGCCCTCATCAGCCTTCAGCCCTCTCGTCAGTCATCCTTCGCCTCTGCCCTGGCTGGGCCCTGTCAATTCCAATCTAGTACTTTCTTTGTGTCTCCCCAACTCTCCATCACCCCCCACCAACGCTCCTCCTCGACGGGCAGCCCTACCTCTAGTCCTACTAGTCCAGATCTACTACAGATCTTCAAACCCTTGCCCCATCGTCACTTACAGTTCCTGTGTCAGGACAATCACCCAGAGAGCTCTGGCCATGTCCCTGTGCTAACTCAAAATCCTGCGGTGGCCCTCCCTTGTCTACAAGAGCCAAACCAGAAGCTTCAGTCCCCACAACCTGCCCCAAGCAGCCTTCCAGTGTCTCTCTACACTGTCCCTCTAGAAGCTCCAGAACAAGACAAGCTGTCTACAGCTGTACCCAGTACCTTCCTGGGTTGCCTCTGGTGCCTTTCTTTGGCCATAACCCTGCCCAACAGACACATCCCAAGCCCCACTTCCTCTATCAAAGTTCCTGGTATATCTGCTGGGAGCAAACTCCCCTATCCAATGCCCTATGGAACTGAACCCACAGGCTCAGCTCCCCCAGCTTGATGCCCGGGTCTGTGGGGACAAGACACAGGCAGGTACCTAGCAAGGCCTGCAGAGGGAGCGGGCCTCGCTTTCCAGCTGACTGGAAAGAGTGACACACCTCCCAGGCCCTGCTGCAAAATAAAGGGCTAGAGAGAAGCAGGCCGGTGGGATGAAGAGCCCAGCACTGCAGGCACGGGGGTTCCTGCCCCCCGATGTCCTCCAATTAGTTCCTGTCTTGACAAGTGATGCCCATGGAAATATCACAAGGAAATGAGCACTTACCCAGATTTTTTCCCGGCAAAAGCAGAACATAAACGTCTGATTCCATCTCCCTGACCTTACACAAGCCTTCCTTTATCCAGAACAGTAAATGACTAATCCCTTTTCCAAATGTCACCGAACGTTTGGACAGCAGGACATCCCGGAGCTGAACTGATGCAGCGGGGCAGGGCCCGTGGCCACACAGCCGCCCCAGGGAAGGCTTGGCCTTCAGGACGTACCTCTACGGGAGAGCCGGGTGTCTGCATCTGTGTCGACAAAAAGCTTCATCTGGAACAGGTCTCGCACCTCCTGGGAATAGAAGGCCAGGATCCCCTCGAAAAGCACCACGTCAGCGGGGTAAACAGTGACTGTCTCCTCCTTCCTGCGAGGCACAGAGCAGACACAGAGCAAGTTGAGCATGGCAGGAGGGGAGAACAGATTCGGTCAGGGTCCTGCTCTCAGACATACGGGGGGGACTAGGGGGTTAGCCAGTATAGCTATAAGGAACCCTGGGACCCCCAGAAGACCCCAAATGGGGCCATCTCCTTTGAACAGTCCTCCTAAGTTTTCACCATAAAACAGAATCAGAGGGTCCTTCGCCCCCTTGGAATAAAAAACCTACTGCTGAACGAGGACTCAAGACAGACAAAAACAGATGTGATTTATTTTTTCTTCCAGAGGCATCTGGAGAATTCTCTCATGTTGGGTATTTGTAGAACCTAACACTGAACTTTCAGAAACAAAAACTCAGTCTTCACTCAACATCCCCAACTGCTTCCTCAGTCCTGAAGCAACCGGAAGGAGAGAAGGGGGGGAAAGTTTCAGAAGAGAGGAGAAAGTGTTTACACAGAGGTGACGGCCTCCAGCTCATCTGCCTGGCTCTCCCACAAGCTGGCGCTGACTAGCAAACCATGTGTGATGGTGGTTTTCTTCCAAATCCCAAAAGACAATAGGTTTATCCACCAGCTGCCCACAGCGCAGGGCACAGTTCCCACTTCCCTGCAGTGAACATTCCACCTCCTGACTAGCTGGAGCCCTTGGGGCTCCTGTCTAAATTCTCAGGCAGGTGCTGCCTGGGGTCACCTCCCAGGTGACCGAATACAGGACAGAGCAGGCCCAAAAAGGCCAGACTGCTAAGAGACGCTGTGCTGTGTGTCTCTATCATACAGTCACCTGGGTGGAGGGTGGGGAGTGGAGTGGGGGGTTCTTCCTGGACCCCAACCCTTGGAGGGCACGGACTTCATTACCGCAGTATGGAGCTAACACATCATGCTTTTTAAACTGCCCCCTCTCCCCCAGGCTTTTCTAGTGTGTAGCCAGAGTTGAGAAACACCAGTCTAGGGGAATGTGAGCTTCCAGAAAACAGGGTGCCCATTGTGGTTTAAGATAAGGAACACCCTGGAAAGAAGTCAGAAGTGAAGTGGCTGGACCTGAAGAGGACGGCTGGGCGAGTGGGACAGTGAGCCTGCAGAGGCAGAGCCCCAGGCCTGCAGAGGTGGCCGGCCCTGCTGAAACAGAGCGTGCATGCCAGGGGGCCTTGGGTTTGGTCTCTGGTGACGTCAGCACCCCCACTCCGCTGGGCAAGGTGCAGGAGAGCAGAAGGAGCGCTTTTCTCTGCTGTTCTTCCTGCCTTTTCGCCTCCCACCCCCTTAGATCTTCTTCTAGAAACAACAGCTCAGGCAGGTGGGTCAGGACCAGTGTGCAGTCCCCCCAAGCCACCCACCCAGCCCAACTCCATAAGCCTACTCTTAGTCCTCCGGTGTTAAGGACATGACGTGACTGGGCTGTTCTGGGAAGCGCCTGGATGAATCCCCCAACCCAGGGTGCTCAGGGTGTTCACTGCTGCCACTGAGCTCACCACTAAGGTGTCTTCAGAAAGGGACAAGAAGGGGCCTGAAGCTGAGAACAAGGGAGCAGCAAGGAGCAAGCATGGCCCGGGGTCACTCGCTCACCGGGAATGGGAGACGAAGTCGTACACGGGGATCTGAACTGTCTTCCCTTCCGTGATTTCTTTGAGTGTCTTGAAGATGAGTTCATTGTCAAAGGCATCTGAAGGAAATCAAACTGTTAAATATTGCTTTATTTTTACACACTTTCTCCTAAGAATCGTGCTCACAGATATAGTTCAGGTATCGTTTCGCCAGCCCCAAAGCTAGACTTCAACCCAAAACAAAAATCAGGAGCCCTCTATCTCAAAATGGGAAGTGAATTCTGCTAGGAGGGTCTCATTTCATCGTCCTTACGTTCCCTCCCTGGCCTCTGACCTCTCTCCTCCAAGTCCTGGGAACTGACATTCATTAGCATGGAAAGCCCACTCATGACAAAGACCCACTGCGCTATGCCAAGTCTTCATTCTTACAGTGGTAAGAAACAAGGGCAGGGTCTCCCTGGTGGCGCAGGAGTTTGAGCACCACACTGTGAAGCATCTGCTGCACAGCGGCGCGAATTCGATCCCCAGCCAGGGAGGGGACCCCCATGGTGCAGCAGACCTCTCCTGCCTCACCCCACTACTCCCCTCAGCAGTGTACTTCAGTCGATCTGTCTGTTCTGCTCCCCACTCTGTCGCTGGCGATTCCTCTCACCTCCCGCGACTCTGGCCTGTACCCCAGCTCTTGCATGCATAAATAAATGCTGATTGGTAAGATCAGGGCACAAATCAGGCACGCAGGACCCTCTGGGTGCCTTCCTATCAGTCACTGAGGTTCACACCCAGGCCATGTTCACACGTATAGGGTAGAGGAGGGTGTGACATGGCTGCTTCAGATGAAAGGAGCCAGAAGAACCAGCCGTGCCCAGTCGATCTTGAGTAACAGCTCGTGCAGAGCTACCCGTGTTCAGACACAGGCCGGAGCAGCATTAATGTGCTGCATACATAATGTCTTTCAAGAGTCCTTCTTTTGTGTAAGCCCCATCATGACCCCGCAAGGGAGTTCTTGGTCCTCCCTTTGATAAATGAGAAACACTCAGAGAGGCTAAGCAATTCCTCCCTAAACCAGCACACACACACACCTTATGTTCCCCAAACTCACCCGGGTGATCGAAATTGAACTGGCCCTTCAGGGCTTTGGCCTTCTGCTCTGAAGTAAGGACACGGTAGAAGCTATCCTGGCTCAGGATGACCACCTGCTTCTGACGATAGTCCACCTCATTCTGCCCCAGCAGCTGCACGATCTTCGCACAGACGGAAGACTGTAGAAAGAGAATACCAGAGTGTCAAAGGGAGCCTAGAGCCACTCAGCTGATGCCCACACCCTGAGCCAGACCGCAGGAAAGAGGTACCCAAAGGCGTCTTCTAACCCATCTTCTATGATGGGTTAGAAGGCAAAGGGAGGAAGATACACCTGCTTGAAGCAAGTGTGGGGACTCCCAGTCTCTTGCTCCCTTTCCTTAACACCCTTAGGTATCTGCAATGACGGGGGGGGGGGGGGGGGNGGGGATTGTTGAGGCTGCAATTTCTGCCTCCTCTTCTATAAAGCCTTTCCTAGAGCCACCCAAAAAAGGCGGCACTAATTTATTCCACCCTGCTTGTACCCAGCAAGGGAAGAGAGCACCCTTGACAGTATGTATGCTGGCAGACCAAAGGGGACCAGGGGATATCCCCCAGCCCCTGTGCATATCACAACAAATCAATAAAAGCCACAGCTGAGGGACTCAGCTTCAAGGTAAACCAGGAGGCCTTTTCACAGGTGCACCACCACCTTCAGATGACCTGCGACACATGCATCACCAACACCTCAAACAACCTGGGGGGCCAGTCCCAAATGAACTCAGACTTCCAAGTTGTTTTCCATTGTTAGTAATAGCTGCGACCGTGAGTATTTAGAACCCCACTAAAATGAAATCAGGGGCTAGATATGACCTAGGCAGTACAAGTCAGCAAAGTGCAGGACTCAACATGCCCGGCAGCTCACACAGGGTTGATGCTGTTTCCTCTCCCCGTGAAACAGAGGGAAGTTCTGCAGAGGTTAGTTAAGGGTTGTTAACCGTGGATTTGGGGAAGTGGGTCTGGGCATGAAAGCACTCTCCAGCCAGCTCGCTTTGGCTGTTTTGTTTGTGAAGAGCCCTGTTTTGTTGCCGGAATGACTGACTGCTTTTGTTGGAGGTCGACATACACACATCTACCACTTTTTTCTCTCAAATAGCACATATTTTGTAAAAGGAAAAGCAAAAAAGCAAATGCATTCAAAAGACTGAGATGGTAAAGGATGACATAACTGACTTTTTTTTGGAAACAAAATTATTCTTGAAAATAAACAGGTCTACATTACAAAGCTCTGGAAGCCATAACGAAGCCTCCTAAAGGAACTGCTGGGATGACCTAATTGCAAGAAATGGAAAAGTTGGCATAAAGATTTTTTTGAGCTCAGTCTTAGAATCCTTCCATTTGAACCTATTTTGCCAAATGATTTTAGCAGGGGGAAAAGTAGGAAGCTTTTCAAAGTCACAATTCCATGAAGCTTTGCATTTGATTTGTCCAAGACAAGGGAACCCGGTACTCCCGTGGTATTGATCAGTGCAGACTATTTAGCACAAATTTACCTGTTGAACAAGTTGTGACACACAACCAAATAAGGATCTTTGGATTAAGTGTCCTTACTCGGTTGTGCATGATTTGAAAACAACTCATTTTACATTTATGACATTTTTGTATATGAACTAAGAAAAGCATTTAGATGGCTTTTTAGAACAGTAATCCTGCCACCACCAAAAAATAAGTACCTAAAGAAGTTACACTGCCTAATTTTGCAGCTGAACAATCATCTCTGTTTACCTGGGCACAACCTAGGCCAGAATTTAGGCAACAGTCAATAAAACTGAGTTAATGAGCATACAGTTGGTGTGATTCTGGAAGCTCTGCTTGTCACAAGTCTTTACCAAGAATAAAATGTGGCTGTCTTGTTGCTCCACGGCCACATGCCTCAAGTTTTAAGTTCTCAAGAACTTGAGTAGTGAGCCTTTCTACAAACACAGTACCACCTGTAGCTGCTAACATTTTCACTGACTGGGAGACCCTCTGGTGGCTCAGGGGTTAAGGTCTTGCTCAGCACTATGAAGCTGTTGCCAGCCATTGCAGCACCAGCCAGGGAGGTGATCCCCATGGCACAGCAGACCTCTCCTGTCTTGCCCGCTGCTCCCCTCAGCAGTGTGTTTCAGTCAATTCGCCTGTTCTGCAACCAACTCTGTCTCTGGTAAACCCTCTCACCCCAAACCCCACGCCTCTGGCCTGTACCCCAGTTCATGTATGCATAAAGGAATAAATCTTCAAAATAACAGTAATAATAATAAAAAAGAAAGTCCCAGAGCAGAGGAGACTCTTGATCACCCAAGAGACAAAGCACCACTGACATGACCAAGGAAAGAAAATGTAGATTCATCCAGATTTTTCCAATATTTTCTTCTCCCTGAAACTTGTTGAGACTGAACCTGGAAAAACCTAGACACCTGTTGAACCAGGACAAGAGAAGTATCAGACAGGTTCATTATGCTGTCCCTCTGCTGTGTGAAGATCTAAGTTTTTGCACAAAAGGGAGGGGAGAAGAGGGGACGTATAGGTGGTCTTTCCTGACTAAAGATGACCATCCCCTTTCACACTTCCTTCACTCTAATATCCCTTGCCCTTGTAATCCTACCCTTTCCAGGAGGATGAAATGGAAATGGCCGCACAGTGTTTTCTTCACTAAAGGAAGAAAATAAAAATCCATTGATGCCCAAGGTTTGAGAAAGCAAACCTTTTTTTAAAGTGGAAGGGTCTGGGGCCTCCATGGTGGCGCAATGGGTTGAGCAACGCACTCTGAAGCAAACCACAGCCACCGCAGCAGCATGAGTTCGATCCCTGCCGCTGGCCAGGGAGGGGACCCACATGGCGCAACAGACCTCTCCTGCCTCGCCCGCTGCTCCCCTCAGCAGTGTGTTTCAGTCAATCTGCCTGTTCTGCTCCCCACTCTGTGTCTGGTGAATCCTCTCACCCCTCCCCACACCTCTGGACTGTACCCCAGTTCTTGTATGCATAAATAAATCTTTTACAAAAATAAATAAATAAAGTGGGAGGGTCTGGGCCTCCCAGGTGGCCTTGGAGTTAAGTCTCAGCTCTGTCACCACTATGACCTGAGTCTGATCCCCAGCCAGGAAGCTAGCTGACCCACATGGTGCAGCAGACCTCTCCTGTCTGACCCGCTGCTCCCCTCAGCAGTGTGTTTCAGTAAATCCTCCTGCTTTGCTCCCCACTCTGTCTCTCGTGAATCCTCTCACACCTCTGCTCTACACCCCAACTCTTCTATACAAAAATAAATAAAATCTTCAAAAAATAAAATGGCAGTTGATGATGACTTAAAATAATTATAGTCATAAAAAGACCATCCTGTATGATCCCATTTCGATGAGTAGATCAGTCTAGAGTAGTCTGATTCACAGGAATAGAAAGTAGGGTGGAGGTTGCCAGGAGCTAGGAATAGGGGAGGAGGTTAAAACACAGGGATTAGTTTAATTCCCCACAGTTTAATTTAATGGACAATTTCAATTTTATAAGAACTCAAGATGGGTTGCCCAACAACGTAAATAGACTTAACACTACTGAACCATACACTTAAACATGGTTAAGATGGTTTACTGCATGCAGTGCGCATATGACCACAACTAAAAATAAAAAAAAATATTATTACAAGAGTGCACATTTATTAAGCAGTTTCTTCCTATGTGCTAGGTGCTCATGGTTTCAGGGTTTTAAATGTATCTCATTTATTTATTATAACCTTATATAGTGGAGATGATTATTACACCCACTCCACTGATGGTGGAGAAAGTTAAATGATCTGCCGGGGCATGTGGAGGTGGGGCCAGCACACCAGTACAGTCAACTCCAGACCCACCCACAGGCAAGTCGGCACTTCATCGGGGCTGAGGCTGACACTCACTCATCTTGCATTAGACTCCATATGCTGCGCAGGGTGTCCAGAGTATATTCCAACTCTGAATGACATGGGTTTGTACTGTGCATGGGGCCACATCTACGCAGATGTTCTTGCAAACAGGTGATATAAATTGATGATACTGATAAACATGTTATAGTACCATAAATGTACTTCTCTTCCTTATGACTGCTTGGTGATACTTTCTTTTCTCTAGCTTACTTTATTGTAAGATCTAAGTATGTGATCTTACTTGACTTATAAAATGTGTGTTTATCAGCTATATTATCGGTAAGGCTTGCAACCAACTGCAGGCTTCAGGGGTTGTTGGAGGGAGGGGAGATCAGATTCTGATCCTGCCATTTCAAGTACTTTATTTCGGAGAGGGGGGGGCATAAACAAACTAGGTTAACAGTCCTATGAAGTTAAAACTAGGTCAATATGAAAGTTCTATTTAGAAAAAAAAATATATTAGAAGGAACACTCAGTGAAGGTGATCTACAATTTCTTCACTTGTGTGGCATTCTGAAGACATTAACTCATTTCATTCCGTTATATAGGATGTCATTTTATCTTTTTTGTTTCTAATGAAGAAATCGAAGCCTAGAGAATTCATCAAGATAATGACTTGCGCTCAAGGTCACAGATCTAAATGTCAAACCACAGAAATTCTAACTCCAAACGCACAATTCTTTTTACTAGGCCAGAACTGCAGTAGCTTTGGCATCAGCGCCAATGTTCTCCATACATTTACTTCACTTCTTGGGAACAGCAATAGGGAAAGGGAGGCAGAGGGGGAAGCGGTTAGACATATAACATGATTTTCTCCAACCACAACATGGAAGTCAACATTTATCTCAAAATTCCACAGGATTTCACACAATTAAAGGCAGGCACGTTATTTGTATACCAAAAAAAATCTACAAGAACCAGCGTGTACACACATGCATGCTCACGTATTCAAGGTATTTGGAACCTAAATTTGGTTATCTTCAAAAAGAATCCAGCTGTTAGGAGCAGGTAATTATGGGGCCAGGGGATTCTTTTGAGACCAACCCGCAGAACCAGCTCTGACAGTGGCTGCAGTGATGGGAAGCAGCGTGGATGGCTGGGAGATTCCTGCCCACTGTAATTCTGAGAATGTGCCAACGTTCAACTTCCCACTGAGGCCAAATCGCCAGATGTGCTGAACAGCGCTGCACTCCTTCCCCAGACACATCCCTTGCAGACGCTGCAGGAGCAGTCATCACCCTCCAAGGCCCTTGCAGCTGGTGCTTTCCAGAAGGGCAGCTGTGGCGTCTGACAGCTTCCGCAATTGCTACAGAAAGTGTACTTCTCTAAGAGTCTCCCCAAGGAGGCGGCTCACACTCCTCATCTTACTCTGCAATGTCTAGTGTGTGTCTTTCAGGACTTAATCCCTCAGATCCTGGCCATTTCCAATAGTGCTGAGCGAGTAAAACAAACAAAAAACGGGTGATAGAGTTCTTAAGTAGCCTCTTTGTTAAGAGGCTGAGAACCTGGAGAGCATCCAGGCCCTCGGGAGGGCTTCAGGCAGGGTGTGTGCCTAAGAGGGTAGGCTGGCATTCTCCTTGGGCACCCTTAATCGTTTCCAAATCTCAGCAAGCTGTCTGCCCCACTTGAGTCCCGTAAGGACCAGAGGGCTGTTCGGACAGAGGAACAGTTGGTAACCACTAGCCGGGGCTTAACGCTGCAGGCCAGTCCTCCTCACACCCTCCCTGCTCTGTGGATGGACAGCCACTCAGCCTCAACTCTCTCCCAGCAGCTGAAGGCGTAGAAAGGCCAGACCCTTAGACTCTTTCTGCAGAAAGGCTCCACCGCTCCTTTGCTTGGGACTGCGCACAAGGTCCCTCGTTGCACTCCGCTGTGGCTCATCCTGTCATCATCGCTAAGTGAGCAACACACTAACTACTATGGTGCCCATCCCAGGAAACCAGCGTGCCCCCAGACATTACATCACTCTTGGGGGCAGGGGTTGCTCCCCAAGCTGCTCAGAAGCTCTAATTTACAAGCCTGAGAAAACCAAAGCTCTAGTAATTTGTGGGGTGAGACAGAGAACAAAGCTCAGACCTGCTGACTTGACTCCTGACCCAAAGGACTGTGCGACACAGCTGGAAGGAGCCACCCAAAGCTGCCCTGGGAGTACATGTGACTACCCAACCCTGGAGTCACAGAGAGCCCCAGAGCCACGCACTGCTGGGTGGGTGCTTCTAGCTGCAATACAGTGACTGCCATCAACACACGCACACATATACACACGCCTAGATCAGAAACTCACTAAATTGCTACTTATTAAAAGGGTCTTAGACACCAAAAAGCAACCAATCATAGGTCAATCCAAAAACCTAACTGTTCCTGGAACACAGAGACAAGTTATGACTCCGCTTTCATTCTGGGGACTGGCATGACTTGGCCCCTTGGGAGCTCACTCAAGCATGTGTTGTTAAAAGGCTTACCAAAGGAAATGTTTTGAAATCATCCAGCCATCCTCTTTTTCCCTGGAATTCCAAAAATGTAGCATGCCCTGCTCCTTCTCAACATCAGCCTTGATTCCATCCAAAGGACCTTGACAGACTCGGGTAGAGACTGCTAGTTTTGTGCCCAAAACCCAGCATTTGGAGGGGGCGGGGGGGGGGGGGACGGAGGGGAGCACACACGCTGGTGTACACATGAATACATCTCCCAGTGAACCTTGCAGCCCGTGATGATATGCTCTGTTCTGGCCAATCAGAAGCACAAGTGTGAAGTGGCAGCTTCTCCAGGCTCTCTCCTCCTTTTGGCTAAGGAACGAAGGCTTGATGCCTACTCAAGCAGTCACTTTGCTGCATCAGTATTAGTCTCACAAAGGGTGGTGTGGAAGTTAAATAAAGGAGTCCCAGACGCAACAGTCACAGAGCTGTGACAGCGGAAGAGAATGGGACAAACTACCTTGTTGATACTTTGTTTAGATTTTCTGTCACTTGCAACTGAAATTACCCTCACACAGATGTCTACAGACACTTACCCAGTATGTCTCAGAGCAAGTGGCCTCTTGAAACCAGGGGATTCCTCAAGTCCTGGGCTAAGAGACTGCCTTATTCCTCCCCACGTACCACAGTATCTCATCAGCCAAGTTACCTCCTTGGGCGAAGAGCACCCACCTGGACCAAAGCCCCCAGGCCAGTGTGGGCTGCCCCGCCACCCACTAGCCTGGCTGTATTTGCCCTGGTGTGTCATTACAGAGCCAAACCTCCTCCCCACCTTCCAGCGTCCTGCTTGTGCTGCAGGTCAAGTTCTCCTTGGAGGAAGCAGGATCCCGGAAGGGGAAAACCCAGAAGATTATAAACAGTGTCGCACCAAAAATTCCCCACAAGAAGCTCTCAGTTAAAACTCCTGGTCCACATTCTGGTGCTGCAGAGGCAGCCCAGCCTAGAAAACCCAAGCATGTGCTAGCTTGTGTCTGAGAGAAATGCTGTTGATCCACAGGCACCCACATAACCGTGCTCCTGGGACCTTTCTGTGACTCGGCAATCAATCCCATTGAATTCTATTCCTCAGAAAGGCATTTCAAAAATTTAATTCTGGGTACATGTTTTGGTTCTGTTCTCTTTAGAGTCATGAATACTTACTAAGGGCCCTCCACCCCCACTCCCCAAGAGCGCATGCTCAAGAGATCAAACCACTTCACGGTGAGCCAGGGCTGTCTGAGGAAGGACTTTACACACACTGCACTATTTCATCTTCCAACCAACCCTGTGAGGCGGGTGTTCTGACTATCCCCATTTTACGCAGCAGGAAATGGGGACAGAGAGGTGCATTGTGAGGCTGGGCCCGTCATCACACAGCTGGGAAGGAGCTGGGCCAGTCTTCAAACTCAGGCAGAGCTGGCTACTGAACCCTAACAGGTGCTCTTGCCACGCCAACAAAAAGGGGTGGGAATCTCTTCTCTTCCCGAGAGCCACGACGGTACTGACGCAGGCGCAGGCCTAACCTGAATCTGCAGGAACTGCAGGAGCTGACATCTGCAGCGATGCCCCATCTGCAGCGTGCTGCTCCCTGGGCACTTGACGAAGCTCACACTTGAGGGCTTCCTCTGACGCCAATTTTTCTGATAAATATTTTACAAGGAAAAGAGCAAGACAGACCACTTCTGATTCCCTAGACTTTGGTCTTTGCTAGAAAATGGGATCTAGGGCCTCCCTGGTGGCGCAGTATGAAGCAACACACTTCAACACACTATGAAGCAAACCGCAGCCACCGCAGCATGAGTTCGATCCCTGCCACCCGCCAGGGAGGGGACCCACATGGCGTAGCAGACCTCTCCTGCCTCGCCCGCTGCTGCCCTCAGCTGTGTGCTTTAGTCAGTCTGCCCGTGCTGCTCCCCACTCTGTCTCTGGTGAATCCTCTCATCTCCCTGAACTCTGGCCTGTACCCCAGCTCTTGTATGCATAAATACATAAATCTTAAAAGAAAATGGGATCTAAGTACATGCTGAAGGAAGCAGGGATTGGTGTGATGGGAAACGGGATAACCCTGCAGGGGTTTGGGAGCAAAAATGAGTAAACTCTTCCAAACCTCACCACATTAGGGGCCTCCCTGGTGGCACAGGGGGTTGAGCAAAGCACTGTGAAGCATCCGCAGCACAGCAGCGCGAGTTCAATCCCCGGGCAGGGAGGGGACCCTTGGCGCAGGAGACCTCTTCTGGCTCACCCATTGTTCCCCTCAGCAGTGTATTTCAGGTGATCTCCCTGTTCTGCTTCCCTCTCTGCCCCTGGTGAATCCTCCTACCTCCCACGCCTCTGGCCTGTACCCCAGCTCTTGCATGCATAAATAAATAAATCTTAAAAAAAATAAGATTTATTATGACTGAAACACACTGCTGAGGGGAGCAGCGGGCGAGGTAAGAGAGGTCTGCTGCGCCATGTGAGTCCCCTCCCTGGTCGGTGGCAGGGATTGAACTCGTGCCGCTGTGGCTGCGGTTTGCTTCATAGTGCGTTACTTAACCCACTGCGCCACCAGGGAGGCCCAATAACTATATCTTAAAACACACACACACACACACACACACACACACACCTTACCACACTAAAATAGATGCTCTCCCCCAGGCTGGGGTGTTAGAAACCTGCAAAAACCTTTTGCCAAGCAGGCCAGAGTAGGGGTCATAACAACATTCCAGCCACTTACTAGTCTTACAATGGGCTCAGGGAAAGTAACAGAAATATGAGTCACATGTAAGGGATAGGGGAGAACTAAACTAACCACCATGACTGCAACCACAGGCAAACACCAGGAAGGGGAACCTGAAGGCCAATTAGTCAAAAATGAAAATTGCCCTGATTCTTCTACATCACCTTAAACAAAGAGGGGAGGGGTGTGTACGCCTGACATGAAGTCAAGTGATAGGCCTCCTCCATGGCTCGGGTTAACAGCGCCCACCCACTGAAGGCAAAACATCAGGCCAGACAGGACAGAACTGTGTTCAGGCAGCCATGGAAGGTTTCAACAGGATGCAAACTGTTCAGCAAAAACGATCCACTTCAGCCTCCCCTTGCTGATGATTCTGAGCCTGAAAATGGCATCTTTGGATAGTTCTTCATGTTGCCCAAAGGAAACACAAAAGGCATCACACAGAATATTGAGTGCCTCCAGGTTTACTGCTACTTTGATGAATGTGGTGCTCAGGAAGTCCTCTCCAAAGATGGACTTTGGGGCCTCCCTGGTAGGACAAGAGGTTAAGACTCAGCATTATGAAGCTATCCACAGCCACTGCAGCAAGAGTCTGATCCCCAGCCAGGAAGGGACCCACATGGCGTGGCAGACTTCTCCTGTCTCACCTGCTGCTCCCCTTAGCAGTGTACTTCCTTCAACCTGCCTGTTCTGCTCCCCACTCTGACTGTGGTGAATCCTGTCGCACCTCCCTCCCGTACCTCTGCCCTGTACCCCAGTTCTCGTATGCATGCATGCATGCATAAATAAATAAATAAACAAATAAATAAATAAATCTTTGGGAGGGGGAAAGAACGGTGGACACTAAGAAGAGGCCTGCTAGAGAGTCATGAGTGCAAGTGAGATGCCCAATTCCATTGCTTTCCCTTTTCACGTAGCACTAGGAGGCCAGATGAGGTAGAAAACCCTTGTCCTAGGGAAAGATGAGGACACTTTGGACCCGTGTGCTGCAGTTTGGCTTACTGAGCAAGGACAACACGCCTATTACAGAAACTTTGGCCTAGGACGCTAAGTCCTTCTGGAGGAGAAAGAGAGACAAGAAAATTGACTCTTCCCCCACTTGTAAGATAAGAATGTATATAAAAGAGGTCCCAGCTGGATCCTCTGTTGAATCCTTCCACACTGAAGGCCACAAATGGGTAAACATCTACTGTGGATATAAACAACACAATACTGCTTTGTTGGACAAAGTATATTTGAGGCAGAGACTTAGTTCCAGGTCTCATGGATTTATTCTCCTCAAGCTCCCAGCCCAAGGTGTCTCCCACAGCCATGCTCCCCCACCCCACCCAGATTCTCAGTCAGCCAAGTAGCACCTAGCTTGTCCTCCTCTTTGCAGGTACTGGAGCCGGGGGTACGGGGGCTGGAGGTACTGGAGCAGCCAGCTGTAGGTCTCGTGCCTGGCGTGGTTCAGTCCAGATGTCAGTTGGGACAGGAAAAAATGACCCAGAACAAACTGGGCCCCAATGACCCATACAAGCCCTATTCAACGAATGCAGGTACAGAAACTGCAGAAAGAAGGTCCAGACTTGTAAATGAAAGATATCACTGCAAAGTCACTTGCAACAAAGGTCTTCCAAAAGCTTCCTGCATAATTATCCACGTAATCAGAAAACACTTCACTCTGAATGCTCAAAATCATGTTGGTGTATTGTGTTGGGATTTACACTGATGAATAAATTTCTGAAACTTGATGGAGGGTGGGAGAGTATATTTGAGTTAGCTCTTCCTTCCCAGCATTGTGGGAAATTGTGGGAAACCAGAAGTCAGACTATGTGTGGTTATAACAACTTCTGGTTTTCCTCTCCAGGTCTACCCCAGCACCTGCGTATAACTGCACAGCAACAGGGAGGAAACAGAAAGCTAGTGCCAAGCGCCCACATCCCTTCCTGCTTGAAGTCTCTTTCACTGTCCTTGAAAACTAGACTTGCTATTTACTCCTCAAACCATTTGAAGAAAGGGGTTCCAATCCTCTCATCAGACTTGATTCCCTCCTCGATTTGGATGGGCTCATCCTTCACCACCACCTTAGGCCACAAAAGTCCTCTGGAATACAGGTCTCTGTGGATACACCTAAGGTTAAGACCTTAAGATGAGATGAGTTCCCCCTGCATCAGCCTGGCCATAAAGCAAATGACAAGTGTCCTTTTAAGAAAAAGAACCGGGGGCCTCCCTGGTGGCACAATGGATTTAAGCACCATACTATGAAGCATCAGCAGCCACTGCAGCATGAGTTCGATCCCCAGCCAGGGAGGTGACCCACATGGCACAGCAGACCTCTCCTGTCTCACCTGCTGCTCCCCTCAGCAGAGTATTTCAGTCGATTTGCCTGTTCTGTTCCCCACTCTGTCTCTGGGGAATCCTCTCACCCCCCTGTACCCCTGTCCTGCACTCCAGTTCTTTGTATAAACAAACAAATAAATAAATAAATGAATAGAAAAAAAGAAAAAGAACAGGAGGAAACAAGGGGGACACATGTGAGAGAAGTGTTAGAGACCAGACTGAAGCATTGCATCTAAAAGTCAAGGAACTCTACCAGAAGCTGGAGCGAGGCATCAGACAAATTCTCCCTCAGAGCCTCCAGAAGGTAGTAAAGCCGCCAAGCACCCAGAGTTTTGGACTTTTAGCCTCCAGAACTATATGATAAATTTCTGTTCTAAGCCATCAGGCCTATGGTAATTTGTTGCTGAAGACCTAGGAAACTAATAATCCACCTGATACTTTATAATGTGTGTATTCGACGTCTCTTATTTTTAATCACAGAGGATGTGAACATTTTCTTCAATTTCTGTACATATATATTTTTTTCTTCTTCCGGAACAAATATGCCATACGGATCTATCCTTTCACCCTCTGTTCCTGTGGAATTTTTCCTGGTGTGTGTTTCCAGGAATTGTAAACTATCCTAGTACTAGCGGGCCTATAAGAGTGCCTACTTCGCCAAATATCCTGGTTAATCAGTAGCACACATGCTAAACACACCCAGTCAGCTCCTAAAGAACTCAACTTTCTTACAAGTAAAACTACACTGAGCACCAGACTTAATTTACTATTTCTCTGGTGACTGAAAAGCTGCTTCTAAGTACAGAGATGTGTTTGAGGGGGCTTCAAAATCAATCACAATTAGCAGGCCACAGAGCATGTACAAGTACCACTTGAGAGTTTTTGTGTTATTATAGAAATACCCAATAAGCTTCCAGGCAAGATATGTTTTAAAAAAAAAATAAAAAGTGAGATTGCTCAAAAAACAAAAAATACCCACCTACCCACAAAGTTCTGGAAGGTGAAACAGGGTCCCGTAAGAATCAGGCCGGCAGTAAGGCCCAGCCAGTTCCCACCTGCACCACACCCACAGCATTTGTATGTGGGGCAGCTCAGCTCTTAAATCTTTCCTGTCCTGGCTGTGATATCTGTTCTACAAATGGGATCTAAGTGTTAATAGCTACCACAAAGCATAAACTCAGTAAAAATTACTTTCTCTAAAACCTTCTGTGAATGTTCATTTATACAAATATTTCCTGGAAATCGTCCACTAGGAAGCTTTTTATTCTAAAACTCTGCTCTTGAAGACTTGATTCATGCCTATTCACTTTATTTTCTATACATCTGTAAGACTGTACAAAAACTACATTATGGCACTGCACGATACAGCTTAAACAACATGCCAATGGTTACATATCACGTTCCAGGTCAGCACAAACATCCACTTCCTGATATTCAGTGTTCCTGGCACAGCCAGCTGAGAAAACATGGGGACAGAGCCAGCATGCACTACCCCACTGCCATGTCTACCAAAACAACAGCAATGCCATTCAGATGCTGGGTAAAGACCCTCCCTGAAACACCTTAGAGAGAGAGAGAGAGAGAGAGAAAGAGAATGTGTTGTGTGTGTGTTTTTTTTTGGGGGGGGGGAATCTTAGTCCCAAAAAAGAGAACACTTTCTGTATACAAACACATCAAAGAGCTGTCCCTCAAGAAGTAGGCTGTGGGGGTTCAGGAAGCCTTATCTTCACTTTGGCCCTAGGTGAACCTACAGCCCAGGAATCCTTTAAGAGGGCAGATGGGGCCTCCTGGGTGGCAAGGGGTTGAGTGTGACACTATGGGACTTCAGCAACCACTGCAGGGCTAGTTTGATCCCCGGCCAGGGAGGGGACACACATGGTGCAGCAGACCTCTCCTGCCTCGCCCGCTGCTCCCCTCAGCAGTGTATTTCAGTAGATCTGCCTGATCTGCTCCCTGCTCTATCTCTGGTGAATCCTTACACACACTTACACACACACACACACCCATGTCTCTGGCCTGTACCCCAGCTCTTGTATGCATAAATAAACAAAATCTTAAAAAAAAAAGAGGGCAGATGGGCAGTAGCAGAATCCACATTTCTACCTGTGCCATCTTTTTAGTTTGCTTTACTAAAGCTAAATGGCAAAGTAGAAAGCAAGGTTATGCTCAAAGCATGGTAGGCTTGAAGCTAAGGTTGTGGAGGACCTGAGGTAATGGAAGGCCTTGACTGAGAGTCAATGGCTGAAACAAAACATCTAACTTCACACTGAACGCAAAGAGCCACAGAGAGGAGTGATACTGAAAAGACGGTAATGTAAGAGAAACCACCCAAGAGAAATGCCTTGCGGAATAGAGGGCCTAGGGTCCCCAGCAGAAACTGAGGAACTGAGATTCACAGCTGTGGGGCTCAGAGGGAGGGAGGAAGAAGAATCTGAAAGTACCCATCAAACACACAGAGGGGGGCACCAGTTGTACCTCTAGGCAGTGAAAGCCAATGTCTTCAAGATGGTGTGGGACAAAGTCTCCTCCCAGATCTGGCGACAGGGGAAACAAATGTAGGAAGAGCAGGTTCTTGATAGAAAAGGCAAACACGTGAAAAGGCAAAGAATGACAATCAGGAGCCTGGTGAGGGGAAAGGTTTCTGCAGGGAAGAGGTAGGAGAAAAAGACAAAATACAAAGACTCCATGGAAAGGGTGGCAGTTCTATTTTTCCTCATAATAAAATGATGTGTAATTTTTTAAAATACAAATAAACAGGAAAAGAAAACAAAAGGAGGGTCCTCCCTGGTGGCGCAGTGGGTTAGGCAACGCACTATGAAGCAGACCACAGCCACTGCAGCACAAGTTCGATCCCTGCTGCCAGCCTGGGAGGTGACCCACATGGTGCAGCAGACCTCTCCTGCCTCACCTGCTGCTGCCCTCAGCAGTGTGTTTTGGTTGATCTGCCTGTTCTGTTTCCTGCTGTCTCTGGTGAATCCTCTCATCTCCCTGGACTCTGGCCTGTACCCCAGCTCTTGTGTGCATAAATAAATAAAATCTTTAAAAAAGGAAAAAAAACAACTGTCCACACCCTACCAGAAATGCATGTGGTCATCATTTCTTTTTAAAGATTTTAAGATTTTATTTATTTATACATGCAAGAGCTGAGGTACAGGCCAGAGGCATGGGAGGTGAGAGGATTCACCAGACAGAGTGGGGAGCAGCACAGGCAGACTGACTAAAACACACTGCCGAGGGCAGCTGCGGGCGAGGCAGGAGAGGTCTGTGGTGCCATATGGGTCTGCCTCCTTGGCTGGTGATAGAACTCATGCTGCAGTGGCTGCGGAAGCCCCCTAGTGCCACCAGGGAGGTGCTGGTCACCATTTTAACAAACAGCTTTGGAAGCACACGGTTTACCTCCAATATGGCTGCCATTGATTTCTTTCCTCTTCGTACCCAAAAGCCACTCTTCTAACTGCAGTAAAAACAACTGTCAGTCATATACAGGCAAATAACTATATCATATTATTTTTTCTCTCTAATTCAGAATTCTGTCACTTGTCCTCATTTCTTTGTTAACTCTTAGTGATCTAAAATGTGAGTTAAAATTCTGGGGAGCGTGATTCTCACCCACACCTTTCATCTTTTATGAGCCTTTTTTGAAAAAGCTGTTTTTCTGTAACCCGTCTATTGATATCCCCACTGAGTTCATGGCTTTTCTTATTGATTTCTGAAATCTCCTGTTAAGAAACCTGGTTATGTTTTATTTGTATCACAAATCTTTCCAGTTGACCATCATTTTACTTGAAAAGTGATATTCCTTAAAGACTTATTTTTATGGGGCCTCCCTGGTGGCGCAGTGGGTTAAGCAACGCACTATGAAGCAAAATGCAGCCACTGCAGCATGAGTTCGATCCCTGCTGCCGGCCAGGGAGGGG
>JAGFMF010011405.1:2756453-2805429 GCA_019455555.1 Galemys pyrenaicus | reverse complement strand
GCTCCCCGCTCTCTGTGGTGAATCCTCTCACCCCCCACACACCTCTGGCCTGTACCCCAGTGCTTGTATGCATAAATAAATAAATCTTTAAAAAAAAAAGACTTATTTTTATGTAGCTACATCCCATGATCAATTTTGTAACGTTTGAGCATGTAATAGTGAGCAAGGCCTTCCTCACAGACAAACATGTAATGGGTTCCCCTATGTTTTCGTTTCGCTCCCTCTCATCCTGTCTTTGCCTTCAACTGCCAAGATCCCACCCAGATCAAAGGAGAGCCACAAGAGGGCACCAACCCAGCAACTCTCTGAACCTTGAACCCGCAAGCCGGACACTCAGGGAGTACAGAGAGGAGGGCAAACAACGGAAAGGAAATGCGAGCTCTAGAGTGGGTTGTAAGGCACTTCCTGTGCACATACAAAGAGACACAGAGAAACCTGCAGCTGTGTCCCTCTGGAATTTATCCGGAAAGAGGCACAGGATCTGCTTTCAACCCTCCAGCTCACAGCTGCACACAGGCAAAGGGCTGGGCTTGTGGCACACTCAACAGCAGAAGTATGCACCACAGAAGATGGACATTTGTAAAGTTATCTTTCTTAGAAACACACGGTTTATTTATCCCACTCCACGCAGGGTATTCCATTAAGAATGTGAAATCCTGTTTCTCCCTATGATGACAAATAGCATTAATATAAGCACGTACACATATACCCAAAGGAAAATAATACCCACAAACCAAAGACTAACAGGAAACTAATATGTATAGAATTGAACACCGGAAATGAGAAGCACGGTAAACATTGCGTGTTTCTCATCTTACCTTGATGAACAACTTACCCCATCTCACTTGAAGTGGCCCCTAAATATTTCTAGGAAACAGTACATAGCAAATTCCCTCAGGAGAGCTTCCTCTGGTGTCCTTTCTCCCCTAAGAGTGGCCAGAGTCTCTTCCTCCTTCACCATTTCAACAGAAACCCCCTTGCTAGAGACCACAGCTCAAAACCTCCTGTGAGTCGCTGATAAACATCTTTTATATATTAAAAGCATCCTCCAAGAAATTATACTGGGAAATCTGGATATCCACAAGCATAAAAATGAATCTGTATCTCTACCCTATATGATATACAAAAGTTAACTCAAAATGTATAAAAAGATCCAAGTGTCAGAGCAGAAACTATAGAGATCTCAGAAGAAAACATGAAAGGAGAATATTATGACATTGGACTTTCTTGGACAAGATACCAAAAGTACATATAACAAAAGAACTCATCAAAATTTAAAATATGTGTGCACTTTTAGGGCACTAGCAACAGAGTAAAAAAGGAACCCAAGAAATAGGAGAAAATATCTGCAAGTCATTTATCTGATAAGATTAGCATCTAGAATTTATAAAGAATGCCTACACCCCAACAACCAAGAAATCTGATTAAAAACTGATCAAATCTTGGGACCTCCCTGGTGGCACAAGGGGATAAGCACTACCCTATGAAGCATCCACAGCCACTGCAGCACAAGTTCGATCCCCAGCCAGGGAGTGACCCACATGGCACGGCAGACTTCTCTTGCCTCTGCCGCTATTCCCCTCAGCAGTGTATTTCAGTCAGTCTGCCTGTTGTGCTTCCCACTCTGTCTCTGGTAAATCCTCTCATTTCCCATATCTGACCTATACCACATTTCTTGGACCTTTGTGTATTGCTGGTAGAAATATAAAGTGGTGTAATCACTATGGAAAATAATAAAGTGATGCCTCAAAAAATTTAACACAGAATTACCATATGAGTCATAAATTCCACTTCTAGGGGTATCGCCAAGGTAGGCGAAAGCAAATAACAAATATTTGTCTTCCCATGTACATGGCAGAATTGTTGACAATGCTAAGAAGTAGGAACAACCCAAGTACCTATTGATGAACGGCTAAAAGCAAAATCTGCTGTATACGTACAATGGAATATCCATTCAGTATGAAAAGGACAGACATTCTGACACATGATACAACATGGAAGAAGTCTGAGGTAATTCCTCAAGAAATTAAGCCTGTCACAGAAGAATAAACACTAAATGATTCCACTTATATGAGGAACCCAGAGCAGTCAAATTCAGAGACAGAAAGAACAATGGTCATTACCAGGGGCTGGGGTCCTTACCAGGGGCAGGGGAGCAGGGAAATGATTTACCTTGAACTGAATACTGAGCTAAGCTGGAGAAGATGAAAAAGTTCCAGAGTTGAGTGGTAATTAATGACAGTTGTATTAACAATGTGACTAGGTACTAAGAGAACTGTACACTTAAAAATTATCCAAATGGGCAGTTGTCCTTCTGCCCACCTGTGCCTGTGCAGGTGCTCCTCTCCACCAGCTCTCTCCTCTGCAGGGCAGCAGCCTCCTGCCTGCCTGTGACCTGAACCAGGCTGGGGCTTCTCTTCACTGACCTCCCTCAGGGAAAGCAGTTCTCTAAGGCCGCTGTGGGCAACCATGAAGGCCTCTCAGCAAACCTGTCCCTTTGAGGCAACTCTTCCTGCCTGCTTGTGTCTATGTCAGTGTCCTTTACTCTTTTGTCCCTTTCCTGAATAAATCTGCTCTTTAAAATTAAAAAAAAAAAAAAAAAAAGCAAATGGAAAATGTTATGTTATGCATTTTTTACCACCACAACAACAAAAAATAGCTCGTTATGTACTATTATCCACCAATACACTACATTTAAATAATGGGCAAAAATGTTCTCTCTTTAATCTTTTTCTTTTTTTTTCTCATTTAAAGATTTATTTATTTATTTATGCATACAAGAGCTGGGGTACAGGCCAGAGTCCAGGGCAGTGAGAGGATTCACCAGAGACAGAGTGGGAAGCAGAACAGGCAGATTGACTGAAACACACTGCTGAGGGGAGCAGCGGGCGAGGCAGGAGAGGTCTGCTGCGCCACGTGGGTCCCTTCCCTGGCTGGCAGCAGGGATCAAACTCATGCTGCAGTGGCTGCAGTTTGCTTCATAGTGTGTTGCTTAACCCACTGTGCCACCAGGGAGGTCCTCTCTCTTTAATCTTTATATAGTTGTGCCACACCCCCAATAAAGTACACTGACTATCACATTTCTCAGGCACAATCTCTAGAACCAAGGTATCTTCCAGGTTCAAAGAGCTTAAAAGTAGTAGCACCTGAAACCATAATGGAGTAGGTAGAAGGGAAAAGAGGGCTTTGTCACATGATTCTTTTCTGTTACAGAAAACAATTTTCTCGTTAATAAATATTTAACCAAGAAATTGAGATTTGCACTACTGGTTAGTTACCATGCCAAGTCCTAAAGAGATATTTACTTCTTGTTATATTCTAAAAGCAGAGAAAGGCTCCAATCTATCCAAGTTAACTTCCTCTTCCAGGAAGACTTTTTAAAAGAAAAAGATTATTCCTTCACAGTACTTTTGCTCCTTGCTCTTCCTTTTCTTTCTCTTCCTGTTCACCATACTGGCCACCACTCAGTTTTTCGTAGCCCTTCCTCAGTTTCCATACACACACCAAATAACTGCTTTAAAAAGCCCAGCTGATTACACAGAAAAGCATTAGTTTGGCCTCACACTTGCAGCAGAATCAAGAATCCTGGTGTGAGTTCTGTCACTACTGATGGAGGCCTGGTTAGATGAACGTTCTGTAAGTGGTCGCTATGGACTGGTTATCCTGGATAACTACCCTGGCTCCCTCTTCCTGGCTTCTTCATGGGGTCCATGTCTATGGCTATCATCAAGTGTGTTCCTTTCAGATCACTTTCCCTGCCTTCAACTCACTGAAGAGTTTCCTACTGAGATGGAATGGAGCTTGTCAGTGGCTCTTTTTTGTGTTGGGAGAGAGGCTTAAAAAGTCAATACAATACAGCAGGGCCTCCCTGGTGGCACAAGGGTTTAAGCACCACATTGTGGGGTTTCTACAACCACTGCAGCATGAGTTCGATCCTCAGCCAGGAAGGGGACCCACATAGCACGGCAGGCTTCTCCTGCCTCACCCGCTGCTCTCCTCAACAGTGTCTTTCAGTCGATCTGTCTGTTCTGCTCCCTGCTTTGCTCTGGTGAATCCTCACCCCCACCCCACCACACACACACCTCTGACATACAAAAATTAGAATAGAATAGAATAGAATAGAATAGAATAGAATAGAATAGAATAGAATAGAATAGAATAGAATAGAATAGAATAGAATAGAATAGAATAGAATGATACAATACAGCAGCTCCCTGGGTAACTTAGTTAAAATGTTGATAAGATCAAACAATAATCGTGGCTGACATTAACAATGAATACCAGGCTTCAATATACTTCCTCTTTCACTTAAAGTCAGTTTCTAAGAACTTACTGACACTGTAGACTTACTATACAATAGAGCTCTATCTTGTTATGTGAAAGGTATGAAGAATATATGCAAACAGCACTGATCCAAATTTTTCCCCTCCTCTCACAAAAATGCAAAGGCAAACAACATCAGAGACAGTTTTTCTGGGTTTTTCTGCAGAGGGTCTCACTGCTTCATTCCCCGGGGTTGCTTGGGGGTGGAGAGGCCTGGTCTTGCCGTCCAACATGTCCTCTGAGAACAGCTGTCCTGGGAAGACACCTCACCCCGCTGTCAGCAGCACCATGATTTGTTCACCAACTTGGTGAGGGTATGGAAAAGGTGTTTGTCCTTCTAACCAGTAATTCAACTTCTAGAGGTTTACCCTAGAATAAAGAAATAATTTAAACAATACCAAAAAAAAAACTATGAAAATGTGCCATCCGTGCATAAAAAGTCGGTGATGACCTACATAGTCAACAATGACAGGCGCAGGGAGTGTTAAATAAACCATGGTACACTTAACCGTGTGACAGAAAGGGGAGGTTCTAGGTTTCCTGCCCCACCAAAGGGTGGAGCTGACCTGGGAGGTGAAGCTACAGAAGACTGGAAGAAGAAAAGGAGATCAAGAAGACTGGAGAAGGCACATGGAGCAGAGATAGAAACATGTGAAGAAGCTGAGCTTGCTTCTCAGACTTGGACTTGTACCAGGGATTTGGGGGACATGGGAGGAGACACTTGAAAGAGACAGAGACGTGGGTGAGAGACATGTGCGGAGGCTGACAATGGCAGCCTTTATTATGACTTGGATTTTGCTTTTGCTCTTCTCTTTCCAAGCCTGTCTGACCCATTTTGCCCCTCTCATAGATGCCTTAGACTGTGGCAAGCTTTTGGGTCTCGTTGGCCCTGCTTTGGGCCAGGCCTGTTTGGCTGGGAATTTACCCCCAAGGGAATGGGAAATTCTAGGTGTTTAACTAGAAACTATTTTAACTAAGTACTTTTTTTTTCTCTTCTCTCTGTTGCACACTAATTCTATTAAACTTCCCAATGAAGGTCTTACACACTATAGAGTATGAGATGGGTGGCAAAACCCATTTAGAACAAGCACTGGGGTTCCTGGGTTATTTACCCCTCACCCTGCCTTATAGCAGACTGACATAAAATGCAGTGTAATACAACCACCCAAGCTATTTCTGCAAAAAATATCTGTGAGTATGGGAAAATGCTCAGGATACATATACATTAAATTTAAAAATTAATGTACAAAACATTTTTTGCTATTTTGTCCAAAAACAAAATGTGAGTGCATATAGGTTCAAGTTCAGAAAAAAATCTAAGTTTCAAGAATGGTTAGGTGAGGGTGAAGCAAGTATGTGATTGATTTCTTATTTTATACTATTCTAAGTATTTTGTATATATCAAGTAAGGACCAAGCAGAAAAGAGGTTCAACCCCCAAATCCCATATATGATAATACCCATAACAAATGTTACCGAAATGCTCATTTTAAAGAATCAAATGCCCACTAAAAGGAAAAATTCCTGCTCCTGTGACATTGTCATCAGGATAGGTTGTGATAGGGTGGAGACGAGAAGATAGTGTGGGTCCCTGTCCTCATTCAGCACGGTTCTTATTTGATCATCACAAAAGTCAAAAGATACACAAACACAGTAGCAGATCCAGGACCCTGCCTGATTTGTGGGGTCTCTTACCTGGTTGTTGGAAAAATAAGGCAAGAACTATAAAAAAGGGGCCTCCCTGGTGGTGCAAGGGGTTGAGCACGGTACTGTGGGGCTTCAGCAACTACTACAGGGCTAGTTTGATCCCCAGCCAGGGAGGGGACCCACATGGCGCAGCAGACCTCTCCAGTGTTGCCCGCTGCTCCCCTCAGCAGTGTATTTCAGTAGATCTGCCTGTTCTGTTCCCTGCTCTGTCTCTGGTAAATCCTCTCACAGACCTTCCCACCCATGCCTCTGGCCTGTACTCCAGCTCTTGTATGCATAAATAAAATCTTTATTAAAAAAAAAACTATTAAGGGCCCGCCCTGGTGGCTCAGTAAGTTAAGCAATGCACTATGATGCAGACCACAGCCACTGCAGCACAAGTTCGATCCCTGCCTCCAGCCGGGGAGGGGACCCACGTGGCGCAGCAGACCTCTCCTGCCTCGCCCACTGCTCCCCTCAGCAGTGTGTTTCAGTCCATCTGCCTATTCTGCTCCCCGCTCTGTCTCTGGTGAACCCTCTCACCCCCCGCGACTCTGGCCTGTACCCCAGTGCTTGTATGCATAAATAAATCTTTAAAAAAAAAACTATTAAAAAATTGATATTTCCCTTAAAACACATGCAAGGGGACTGCCATAGCTAATAAATATCTCTGATATAACCAAATATGTGCTCTCTGTATACATTTCAGATCTTCATCTTCACATCTTTCTGACTCATCTGCAAACTTGCAATAAAGAAGCAGCGAAAGATCTCTACAATACCACTTCTAATAGTGTGCATTTCTAGAACACCCTGTTTGAGGTCATTTAGGCTCAAGCTGAGGTCAAGTCCAAATCTAAATTCAAGCATGCTTTTTCAGCATCTGGTTCCAATGACAACTCCCTGTTAGCTCACAGAAGTCTTTGGTTTGCAAAGAATGTTGCCTTTCTTTAAAAAATACCCTAACAAGCAATCCCCAACTTACAAACTTATTGCCATCCAAAAGTTCACTGGCTGAGCAAAAGTGGGAACACATTTTTCCATAAAAATGAAGTGAGGATTAGATTCCCAGAATAGCCTCTAATGTCAATTTGACCCAACTGCTAATGAAATAGGAGTGCTGGTCAACCAAACAGAAGACTACACGTCTGTGATTCGAAATAAACAAGAGAACGCTACAATGGAGCTGATCTGGGGCTCAAGGACCGTCCCTGAAGCATTTTTTTTTTTTCTTCACCTCACTCACAGAAAACGGCCAGTGTGGCTTGTTCTCCAGTGTGCAAACTGCTCCCCTCCTCTGGACTGCTCTCCTCCAGCCTTCCTGTGCCCCACTCACTTCCTGTGTGTACCCAGAGACAAGCCCCCCGGTGCACACATCCCTCTTAGGGCCAAACTACAGAGGAGCTCAGTGCACCTGGCCCCCTGGTTGGGGCATGCTCACAGCTCTAAGTTTCTTTTCTCTGGGTCCATGAGCTTATGTATCATTAATTACATGTCTCCAGTAATGCAGGTCTGACTGGAGCAGTTGAAAACCAGACAGTGAAAATTATCTCTCAGTAGCCAAATGCTTATCAAAGTCCTTGACTTAAATAAAGCCTTGCGTTTGCTACACAGGGAGATCCTCAATT
This sequence comes from Galemys pyrenaicus, assembly GCA_019455555.1. Taxonomy (NCBI): domain Eukaryota; kingdom Metazoa; phylum Chordata; class Mammalia; order Eulipotyphla; family Talpidae; genus Galemys; species Galemys pyrenaicus. The sequence continues at coordinate 2,797,793 of JAGFMF010011405.1, read as the reverse complement.
ATGAGTTACTTATACCTTATTTTTTTATCCACAAATCTCACGAGTTTCCTGCCCCAACCTCAAGTGTAAGGGAAGGTGATGTAATCGTTGCATGCCTATGTGGCACTAGCGCATTCATTCTTTCTTTTACTAGGGGCTTAAATGTCTTGTTAAGGCCACTCAGCACCCACACAGGACTGTGAGCTGGACCCAGGGCCTGTCTGCTGGCTCTGTGGTCAGCGAAAGCACAGCTGCTGCAAGGGACACCTGGCTGCACCATTAAAGCTTGCAAAAAGGAGTTGACATAAGTCTAAGACTGCAGTTCATTCTTCAACTGCCTGTGGAGACAAAGGGGCACTCAGGATAGTTTTCAACCATTTTTCTCTAAATTCAGTATCCTAGGCCTTCCTGGTGGTGCAGTGGGTTAAGTAACACACTATGAGGCGAACTGCAGCCACTGCAGCAGGAGTTCAATCCTTGCGGCCGGCCAGCGAGGGGACCTGCACATAGTGCAGCAGACCTCTCCTGCCTCGCCTGCTGCTCCCCTCAGCAGTGTGTTTTGGTTAATCTGCCTGTTCTGTTTCCCACTCTGTCTCTGGTGGATCCTCTCACCCCCTGCAACTCGACTCTGGCCTGTACCCCAGCTCTTGTATGCATAAATAAATAAATCTTAAAAAATAAGAATAAAATTAAAAGATGGAGATCTGAACCTATTTAACCCTGTGAATGGTGAATGGCCCTGCCCCGCCACACCCCCTTTCACCCAGCAATCCCAAGATGAGTGTGAACTGGTCACCGAAGAAAGTGTCAGCACAGTTCTGCGGTCATGGGCAAGCGAAGTGAGCCACGAAGGCAGCAGTATTCTCAAAAGAGAAAGAAAAGGCCAGGGAAGCTCTTCCAGATTCAAGTTTGGGAAGAACTTTCACTTTCAGTTTAAATTATTTTATTGACTGTAGAGGCTGCCGAGGTCTGAAATGCAGGAAACCATTTAGGGATGTGGGCCCAGAGGGCAGATGACACTTGGCTAGGAGCTGGGACCCTGGTAACCAGGAAAATGAGAGCAGGCCGCAGAGGGCAGCTGGGATTACCCCATACAGACAGCATTCAGAGGGAGGCCAAGAGCCTCCAAAACAGGAGGACAGTGGTGGCTCTGGACTGGAGGGGCCCCTTCCGTAGACCCCCCAGAGGTGGGCATTGAATCCCCACCCTAAGATGCCAGCAGCCTCCCCATCAAGGGAGAACAAGAAGGCATGTGCTCAGAACACCTACGAAGTTCAAAGTACACTGGAAAACATGACCTTTGTACAGATATAATTATAGTCTTCATGCCCTGGATCATAAATGTAGTAATCCCTTGAACTACCTAATCTCCTCCATTCTTCAAAACGTATGGGTATTAAATGTTAGAGCAATAAGAAGCAGTCCCAATGGAGGATTTATACAGCAGATGCCAATCTAGAGGATTTGATTCATGGTTCACCCAGCCTGCTCAGTGCTCTTTGCTAATAATAAAACAGTCCCTGAAGGTCTCAGAAAGAGGTGACACCATAGGAGCACCCACTCCCACAGTAGTTTTCTGGACACAGCTGTAATGTCTGGCTCCTCCCAGGAAACCCAGCCGCTGTCACGGACAATTCATCGCTATTCTTGCAAGAAGGGGCCCGAGGCACTCGAGCAGCTCCCAACCTAAGGAAGAGAAGAGAGCCTTCTTGGCACAGGAGCACAATTGCTGGAGCTCTCCCACCTGTGGCCGGGCGGCTCCAGGCTGGGGGTGGGCACCTGCAGGTCTGGATTACCTGCACATCTACCAAGTGGGATATGAAACAGGTGCTGAGACTCAACAGATTCTGAGACACGTCCAGACAACTTGGGCAAAACCTGGCATAACCTCCCTGTATTTGGCCGCTCTCTCCAGAGCCAAGTTCCCAGGCCTGTCAGAGCAGCTGGCTGCTTGCTTGTTCACCTGTCAGCAAAATCAACTAAATCTGGGCACATCTGCCCGGGGGAAGACTGCGAACCTGGCATTCAAATGACACCTAGGGCAGTGCCACCAGACCCACCAACACATGCAGGAGGCACTGGCAGGCACCAAGCGAATCTTTGGCTTTACCCCTAATTGACTGTGCAATGTTGGGCAGGGGAGTTAATGTCTCTGAGTCTCCAACCCCTCCCCTATAACAGACCAGTATTTCCCGCACCTTTTTACTAAATGGGCACCTTTTTCTCTTTTTTGTGCATCTTGCATGGTGCTGAACACCCCATAAAGTCTGAGGGGGGCTCGCGTGCTCTCACGCACACACGCGCACACACACACCCCACCCAGAGGTTTTGTGATGGCGTGGAAGAACAAGCCTTCCTCCAGGCTCGCCCTCTCACATTCTCAGTGTGTTCATTCTAGATGTCAGAGAGCCTCACAGTGCCTCTGCCATTCGTGGCCCCAGGCAGATACAGACCTGGGGGTGCTCCAGAGTGCAGCTAGTGTGCAGGCCATGGGCAAATGTGGGGACGGGAAGGGTTGGGATGGGGGGGGATGCAGAATGACAGTGGGAGGACAGCCAAAGCAGCAGGTAAAAGACATGCACAGTGGCAAGGGGATATTGCAGGCCTCCACTCAGCACTCCAGGCTGTCACGTTAACCCCCAACTGCTGCTCCAGGGCTGTTCAGCGAGTGTGAGCAAGCGCCACAGTTCCCAGGCCTCTGGAGTGCCACTGAGTGTCCCAACCTCTCGTTCCAGCCTGGCTAACTCTATCTCATCCTTCCTGCTCCAAATCAGTGATGGCTCTTGTCACCGTCTCTATCTCCACCAGACTTCACATTCCATAGCAGGTGACTCATTCACCGCACTGCACGGCGGCTTCTGTCAGTTATCTATCTGTTCCACGGCCTGACTCACCTTTGGGTGCCATGTACCAGGGTGCAGCAGGCGCTCAGTGTTTGCTGGGCTAATAAGTGACCCAGGTGGTACTGGGCCTGTGGCTTGCATACTGTCTTAACGAGCCTCAGCAATCTAGAATCCAGAAATCAGAGAAGAGGGTCTGGGTCCGGGCTGTGCCACCTGCCAGCTGTGTGCCTCGGGCAGATACCTCCTTTCCCGAACCTTGGTCCTAGTGTGTGTTACAAGAAGGGGGGGGAGATGAGTGGAAAGCACCTACCTCACCTGCCTGTGGCTGACCTCAGAATCATTGAGTTTAATCAGGCATACAGAACTCTGGTAACTGTCAGTGCTCCCCCACAATCTGAATGCTTCCCCAAGCCCCCCCCCCCAAAATGTTACCCCCTGTGCAGGATGAAGCCAGGCATCGGTATGACAACCTTCCAGTTTCATCTGAACCAACACATTCCCAAACGTCACACAGAACCCCCCAGAGCTCCTGAGACCGTAGTTAACACGCACCCTTAATTCTCAAGCTCAACACTTGCCTCGTTCACATCTAGAGCTGCCAGGAGTGTTATTTGTCTCTCAAAGTATTTCCCAATTAATTTAGCTATCAAAGTCTTGCAGGTCCTGCTACATGAGCCCAAAGCGGAGATGGTAAAGTTAACAGTCAAGTCACACCTGGCCCACCACACAAGCTGCCCCCTGCACGGGTCCACCTTCCAGTGCCTTCTCTGAGGTCACCCTAAGTCTCCTTTCCTAGGAGACATCCCTCTGGTCAGTTGCAGGATAAACATACACAGGAATATCAACTAAGATGTTAAGACTAACCGCCAAGGGTGGATTCTTTAAGAGGAAGATTTGTTTTAAGCCCAATGTCTTTACAGCTTATTACAATGACAGTGAAAAAAAATTTAGGTAAATGAATTAAAAACAACAACTTTAGGGCCTCCCTAGTGGCACAGTGGGTTAGGCAACGCACTATGAAGCAAACAGCAGCCACTGCAGCACGAGTTCGATCCCTGCCGTCGGCCAGAGAGGGGACCCACATAGTACAGCAGACCTCTCCTGCCTCACCCGCTGCTCCCCTCAGCAGTGTGTTTCAGTCAGTCTGCCTGTTCTGCTCCCCACTCTGTCTCTGTTGAATCCACTCACCGCCCACGACTCTGGCCTGTACCGCAGCTCTTGTATGCATAAATAAATAAATCTTTAAAAAAAAAACACCTTATTTTCACATTTCACAATATAAATGAACACTGCATTTTTGGTTGGTTTGTTTTCTTTTTGCCTGCGCCTTACCTAGTCCCCTCCAAAACTATTCCCTCTCTGCTAGAAGGAGGAGCAAGTCTTCTTTGTCGTGTTGTTAGAAAATATGCAGAGTCACAACACCATGAGCGCCTGGCAAAGTAGAACAAGTAATGTAAAACTATTAGAAAGGGGCCCTCCCCTGTCCTCGTCTATCTGGTCAAGTCATTTCTAGCTGGGGTGGGGCAGGAGGTCTAATCACTGGGGGCCCAGGAGCCAGTGGCATGTGGCCTCCCCTAGATGGCCTTATTCCAGGAGCAGGTCCTGCTGGCATCGTCCCAGGAGAAGAAGGCCCATCACTGGCAGGATGGGAGGACCCCTCCCCCCATGGGGTGCTGACATCAAACCAGGTGAAGACCTAGGAGACTGGGAGTTGGGTTCATTACCCTGAAGGAGGAGAAGCAGATCCTGGAGGAAGAAGAATCTTTCCTTGATGAAATGTAGGCTCTGAGCTGCTCTTCCACCCTTTTCTAACAGTCTTCTAACATTTCCTGTGTTTCCCACTACTGCAGTTTGTCTTTGTCACAGTTGGAAAGTCAGGGGTGACATATGCATCACAGCATCTCAAGGAAACTTGGGCATGTTGCCCCGCAGACCACTGCTCCCCACCCCCCCCCCCCTTACAGGGTAAAATAGTTTAAAGACAAAATGAAACTTACCTACCAACTAAAATGCCAGTTCTGAGGGATACAACAGGCACCTAATGTTTGCTGAATAAATTAAGGTACGAGAGGGCACCTCGTACCCTATGTTGAGTTGCCTACTGCTTTAAAGGACCTGTTCAGCTTAGAAGAAACCAAGTTTCAGAGAGAAGACTCACGTACTGGCTATGCCACTTAATAACTATGTGAGCTTGGGGAAATCCTTTTATTTCTGAGTCTTAATTTTATCATATAAGTAAGTGGGACAGGGGTATGTATTTTACACAATATGCAACAATGTTTAGGAGATATAATACATAGCAGTATCCTGTACACAGGAAGACGCAGATCATTTTATCATGGAGAGTTCTTTACAAGTTTAAAAACATTTTCACTTCTTATTATTACGTCTGGATGTCATAGATAAGGCACATCCTGATCCACTATAACATTTAGACAGCTTGCACCATGGCACGACCAGGGGCTGAACAGGGGCAGTTCCAGGCTATTTCTACTTCTATACTGTGTTTCTTCCCTGTGTTCCTTGCTGGCCTGGACAAAGAAACAGTCACACCTGCACCCCCACCCACCCACCTACCCACACCCGCTCTGGGAAGGACTGCTCTTATTTCCACCCTTTTGTACCCACTTGCCCTCTAGGCGCCCCCATGTTCTACAAAACAGTCTCAGACACCCAAAACATGCAAGGTTCCAGCAGTGTTCAGACACCAGAGAAAAGCTTGAATATGCAATTCAGCTGAAGAGGCTCTGTGGGTTCCAGTTAATAGGACATAAAGCGTTTACAATAGAAATGCAAAATCTGATCAGTAATTTAAAAAAAAAAAAAACCCAGATCAAGAACTGGGCAGAGGATCTGAACACTTTTCCAAAGATATATAGCTGGCCAACATGCAGACACATGAAAAGATGTTCATCATTGCTTATTATTGGGGAAAAGTAAAGAAAACTAGAATGAGGTATCATCTCACATTCATGATAATGGTTATTGTCACAATGGTGAGAGGTGAGGAGAGGGTGTGGAGAGAAGGGAACCCTTCTATTGTTGATGCAAACATAAACTGGCATGGTCACTACAAAAAACAGCATGGAGGGCCCTCAAAGAATTTAAGAACGGGCATGACACATGATTCAGCTAAGCTACTTGTGGGTATTTACCCAAAGAATATTAATTCGGAGAGATATAGGCATCCCCATGTTCTCTCCAGCATTATTTTCTACAGCCAGGAGCTGGAAATGACCTAAATGCCCATCAAGATAAATGGATTCCACACAATGGGCTACAATTCAGCTATAAAAAAGGATACAATCTCCCCATTTGCAACATGTATGGACCTAGAGGGTATTATGCTAAATGAAACAAATCAGACAAAGACAATACCATATGACTTCAGTATTTGTGATAATAAAGAAATGAGCAAAACAAAACAAAAATTCCTGGACTAAAAGACAAAATGATGGTTATCAGAGGGGGATAAAAGAGGGAGGTGGGCAAACCAGGTAAAAGTAAACTGTAAGGTGAAGATGGAAATAAGACCTTTGGTGAAGACAATACACTAAATACAGAGGTTGGATTATAATCCTACACCTGCATTTTAATTAAACTTTAAGCCACTGTTACTTAAATAAAAAACCAAAGGAAAAAAAACACTCAATCTGGAAAGTGAGTGACTATTTAAAAAGTTTTACTTCCTATCGTAGTGGGTTTCTGCGCCTGTTCAAATGTGTTAAGCTGTGAGCTGTTCTGAAACAAGATGTAAGGAAGAAGGATACGTTGCTAAATATAAGTGCCTTATTTTGGGACAGCTTTGCTGAAAAATAAATGGAAATTCAGGCAGGGACCAGGAATGGCTGTGAACTATGGTATGAATTCAGAAAGTGTGTCTGTCTCTTTCAAGCATGCACATCTTAAAGCCAACTACTTCAGAAAGAAGTCCTGAAGAGAGCTAGTCAGACCCAACCAATACAGGCTACAACATTCCAGAGATAAAGAGCGCCCTTTTCATCTTTTACAAGCGCCCATCCTCCAATGCCTGCAAACAGGCTGGGTCACTTACTGTTCGAGGCTGGGAAGGTGGCCAGGGCCATCGCCCTGGGGAGTTAGGTTTACAGGTCCTATCCCTCTTTTCAGTGTCTATAAGGTACCCAGAAAAACAATCATTATACCTTCTAGAGCTGAGTTTTTCTTACCCAGTTAAAATGTTCTTAGTAACCGTCTCCGAAGTAGGGCTCAGGAAGTGCTGGGGAGCTGTAGGAAAACACAAGTCTAAGGGAAAGGGTTTGGACTGAAATAAAGAAATGGACTTGAAAAGATATAGTGAGATAGCAGCTAAGCAGGAAGGCCAGAAGCTGCATCAGAACTGAACAAACATGAACATAAGGAAATGAAGATCTAAAGCAATTTTTTCAGAAGAAGCATTTTTAAAATTATTTTAATTTAAAAAAAAAACAGCTACAATGTGTAGTCTAAGAGATGGTGTTGGGGCCTTGGGGGTAGGCCTAGTTTGCTGAACAAGCCCCATGCACACAGCTACACAGATGGAGTTGGTAGCAGGGCCTTATAGGATCTGCAGGTTTGATACATTTTTTTAAAAAGATTTATTTATTGGGCCTCCCTGGTGGCTCAGCAGGTTGAGCAACGCACTGTGAAGCATGTGCTGCACAGCAGTACATGAGTTCGATCCCTGGCCAATGAGGGGACCCATAAGGCATAGCGGCAGACCTCTCCTGCCCAGCCCACTGCTCCCCTCAGCAGTGTATTTCAGTCGATCTGTCTGTTCTGTTCCCCACTTTGTCTCTGGTGAATCCTCTCACCTCCCGCACCTCTGGCCTGTACCCCTGCTCTTACATGCATAAATAAAAGAACACTTTTTTAAATTTATTTATGCACAAATAAATAAATCTTAAAAAAAAAATGAGACTTTCATTCTCCAGTAACTAAATACAACTGTTCCCACAAAGGATGGCCCCAAAGTCCTGATTATTCATCAAGCACGTCATGCTTGTGCAAGTCAGAGCTCCTGGGAAGACAGCTCACGCTTCCCCAGTTGTGCAATGCTCAGGAAAGGAAGAAATACACCCAGAGTGTGGAGGTAAGAAAGGAGAAGTGTCTGGATACCACTAGCACCTAACCTGGTAAAGCTAGAACACTCCCCCATCCCCAAAAACGTACTTTCCAGTTTTCATAGATAATGAGCAACCAGGGGAGGAGAAGAGCGAATGGAGAAGAAAGGAGTGACTCTGACACTGGGAAGAGACTGAGCTCCAGCAAAAGCAGTTCCCTCTGAAGACTGAACTTGCTTTTAAATAAAGACCCTTTCTGCAAACACCTGCTGGGAGGTGAGATGGTGAGAGACCCCACTGGGTTAATAAGCAGGTAGATCTAATACCTGACCTAGTATTTAACAGGTAAATGTGGTATATTTGACATGTTCTGTGTATTTTTCATGAAGACAGAAAAAACTCACCACCATGCATGACTAGTTGGAAAGGCAACAGGGGAACATTTTTCTGCCTTTACTCTGCATATATATATAGGTGGGCCTGAAAACCACGGTCTAGCACCTGAATTTTCCCATGTTCCCATTATCTCTGAAAGGACCCAGGAGAGAGACAGCTCGATCCAACACTAGGCCCCCAAAGTTGACTACAACCCACTTTAAAGCCTGTTCTGTGAGATCCACACTGTTCTGCCAAACTTTGGGGAAGGCAGCCCCTCTGTGGTGTGCAAAGAGACAGGACAGGGGCCCTCACTCACCATGGAAGGGGCAAGGTGGAGCGAGGCAGCCAGAACCAGAGGACCAGAGTTTGGGAGGGAATAGCCTTGGGTCAAGGCTTTAGGAGAAAAGACACTCTTGGATGTCTGAGAGCTGTTTGACGCCAAGCAACAGCTTTCCCAGTTTGACTTTGTCTCATCACCCTATAAGAGGACTTCTCAGAATGTCCAGGTGAAGGGGGATGGCCCTGGTAGGCTGGCGTGGCTCTGCCGTCACTCTAAGAACCACAGCAGAACCAAAAGACAGAATAGAGGGCCCGAGGACATGAAGACAAAGGAAAGAGCGTGAGGATCTGTGCGCTTGCGCCTGAATCCACACGATAAGAGGGAAAACTCGAGGGAAACCATCATCCACAACAGTCACCTTTCACACACACACCCTGGGAATGGAGGCGATGAGCGATAGGAGAGGCCCAGGTGCGCTGGGCCAGCTCCAAAGATGAGCCCGAGATAACGGGGAACAGTCTCCTGTTTGCACTCCCAAACATCCACACTACACGAGCTGGAAGGGACTTGAAAGACTGTTGAATCTGGTCCCCTTAACTTCTACCTAGAGTGCTCTGGGACATGAGGCAATCACTGCTTCTTTCCACGAATCCATACTATCTGTTCCTAGGTCAACCCCCAAGCCCCCTCTCTGTGAATCTAGCCAGTCTCAGTATCAGCTATGTCTCCTTTACACAGAAGATGACCGAGTTACAGGTCATCAGTTACAGGTCGCAGTAGTGGCTACTCAGCAAAACTTCGTAAAAGTTGGATGAAAAGTGTAGAGTTAGGAACCAAGCCAAGAACAAGATGGGGAAAACTATCTCAACCAGCTACTCCTTCCAAGAGACACGCTCTCCTGTCTGAAACTCTCTTCTGCAATTTCCATTCTCCTCCACTCCATTCGCCCTACAAAACGGGTGGCTAAGTGCCAGCACGGGAAGTTTAGAGCTAGAGACAGGAAGAAGCACTCTGCACGACACAGAAACTAGCCTCACGTTTCGGTATCGATGCGCTACCTTACCATTCTGTACAGAACTGCTGCGCAGACTGGCTCCGCCCGAGCGCTGGTGTCCATGTTCCCTATTTCCTGCCGTCACCTTCCCTCACCCACCAGCCTGCCCACTCCCTTCCCTCTAAATTTCAAGAGGTCGGGAGTCCAAGACCAGGATCACTTCAAGGCGATGACATTAACTGCAGGGCCAGAGAATGAACTTGCTGGTTTCTGGGTTTCTTCCACACCCCCAGATCCAGAACCCACAATGCTGCCATGGGCTACACAAAGGCAGTGTTTTGCCTCCAGCTGGGATTCCGTGAGTGGGAGGCCCCACACCACCTGATCGCCTCTCTCAGGTAAACACTCCTGCTCCATGAAACCGCAACTCCCCATTTTCCCTTATCCTCTGCTCTTCCCTACTCCAGGTAAACTGCACCAAGTAAAAGTAACTTGATACTGACTCTCCAACTGCAAGAAGTTGTCTGATCCTTTCGCTGAGTGCATCTTGAAGGACTCTGCTGCACCCATCCACCATGCTTTCTTTGTACCATTTCCCTTCTCCCACAAGACCAAGGCTGTCTTGCTCCTGGTCCAATTAGGCAGTCCCATCCTGGGGCTCTTGGGAGCTACCCTATTTTCTAAAGGTAGTAAGAGGCTTCCATCCATTGCTGACATCAAGCAAAGCACAGGACCTAGAGGGCAGCAAGAAGCAAAAGCTGACACAGGCCCACACGCCATCCATTTCGACTCCAAGCTCCCAGTCCACCCAAAGTCCACGTTTAACCTTCACCAATGATTTGTAAGATCCCAGGATGGTGTGCAAAGCAATGGAGGTCAAGCTAAGCATCTAAGGAGGAAAATGAGCGGGCCACAAAATACATCTTAAAAAGTTAGCAACCACGATCAACCCTGAAGTTCATTCAAAGTTAGGGGCAAATCAACAAAATACCCTGTTCATTTTTTCCCCAATTCAGATTAGCAGTTGCAATGCTCTCAAAAACACCCAGAACTCTCAAACATTAGTCCATGACTCAGCTGTGAAGAATGTTTATATGATCATCATATTATAAACACTGAATTTCAATCCAAACGAAACTTGATATAATTCCATTAGGAGAGACATGTGGAGAATTGTCCGTTTAAGCCTAATTGTCAAGGATAAGTCAAGCATGTGCACATACTGAGGTGTGAAAATGTACCCTCAAAGTTAGTTATGTAAATGACTGACAAATGAATAAAATTTAAGGAAAATAAAAAACCTAACCGTCAGCAACAAGCAGTCGATAAAGGATGCCTAACATTGAGAGAGATACTCACGAAACAGCAGTATAAATATGATTTCATGAAATACAGAGATAAATAAAGGGAAACTAACCAAGAGTTAAAAGTGGTTGTCCGCACTGTGAAGCAAACCATAGCCACTGCAGCACAAGTTCAATCCCTGCCGCTGGCCGGGGAGGGGACCCACATGGCGCAACAGACCTCTCCTGCCTCGCCCACTGCTGCCCTTGGCAGTGTGTTTCGGTCAGTCTGCCTGTTCTGTTCCCTGCTCTGTCTGGTGAATCCTCTCACCACCCTGCGACTCTGGCCTGTACCCCAGCTCTTGTGTGCATAAATAAATAAATCTTTAAAAAAAAAAAAAAAGAAAAAGAAAAGTGGTTGTCAGGGCCTCCCTGGTACAGGATTTAAAGTCTCAGCACTATTAAGCTATTCCCAGCCACAGTGATCCTATCCCCGGCCAAGGAGGGGACCCATGTGGTGCAGCAGACCTCTCCCACCTCGCCCGCTGCTCCCCTCAAGTGTATTTCAGTAGATTGGCCTGTTCCGCTCCCTGCTCTGTCTCTGGTAAAGCCTCTCACCTCACCCCAACCCCCTGCACCTCTGGCCTACACCCCAGTTCTTGTATGCACAAATAAAAACTTTTTAAAAATAAGAATAAAAAGTGGGTGTCGAGAAATGGACGGGTTGAAGGCGGAAGAACTAGGGTCTCTGGTTCTAAGTTCTTGCTGCAGGGTAATCCAGTCCATCATCTTCATCTTCGTCAGAACTACCCTTTATTGGCCGTTCGCCATATTCCACCAACACGTCAGCTGTCTTCTCTGCATTATTTCATGCAATGCTTATAACCTTTGAGGGATGGGCACTGTTTTGTGGCCATTTTCTCAGTGAGGTAAGTGAGGCACAGCAAGACTAGAGAGTGGCAGAGCTGGGGCAGCACTAGCAGTATTTGTCTTTTTATACCGTATGTATTTTTCAACTTTTATCAGAGTAATAATATACAGGTCACACTTTTCATTGTGTACACACAAAGCAGTTGCAGTGTTTAGATGTAAAAAAATGGCCCATTAAATGTGAAGGTGTAAGCTCTTTCCACTCTACATGATGCCAGGCTCGGATGGTGACAAAAGTGGGCATGACACTTCAGTCCCACCAAGCTGTACTGAATCTGAACAGGTGTCCCTCTGTCACCCTCCCCATTCAGACTGAACCCACATATCCACTCAGATAGTGAGGATCCCCGAAGCCCTAATGAAGAAAAGTCCAAACTCTCCCTGGAATTTTACTCATGCCTAGACTTGCAGGACTAGAAAATACTATGTTTAATCTCTAAATCAAGACAGCTTCCAGGATTCCTGTAGCCTAAGACAAAATATGTTAACACCCATATAAAAAAGGGCTCTTTGCAGCTCCCCCAGCTCACCTCTGGGAGGAACGCTTTGCCAAGCAAAACTGCACATTTAACAAAACTCTACATACAGGTTCAAGAGACCGATGCTTGTTCAGAGCCTGGCTACTGACCCAGGCTGACCTCAGAACTCCTACCCAACAGGGAAATCCTCTGCTCCCAGTAGAATAGGAGACTTAACCACCAACAAATATTCCACCACTAAAAAAATTGTTTTTAAGTCTTTTTTCTCAGCCCCATTATAGGGACTAGATAAAGATGACAATCAGAAACCAAGAGGCTCAAAACTCCAAACAATTTTGCAATGATGCTGCTGGTGGTTATGCAAGCTAATCCAACCATGATGGAAGACTGTATGGAGGTTCCTCAGTCTACTAAGGATGGAACTACCATATGATCCAGCAATCCCGCGCCTAAGCATCTACCCAAAGGGCACAAAAACACCGATTCAAAAGAGCACCTGTACTCCTATGTTTATCGCAGCACTATTTGTAATTGGTGAGACCTGGAAACAACCCAAATGCCCAAAAGTAGATGACTGGATCAAGAAGATGTGGTACATATACACAATGGAATATTATTCAGCAATAAAAAATGAGAAACTAGAGACATTTATAGAAACATGGATGGAACTAGAAGGAATTATACTCAGTGAAACAAGCCATAAGGCAAGAGAAAAATACTGATGGCTTCACTATTAGGAGGAATATGAAAGAGCAACAACAACAACAAAGAAAAATAAGCTCAAGGAATTGGGCAATTATAGCCAAAAGCAAACAAAAAACTCAACAAGACCAAAAAGCCAAGATAAACCAAAGGGACCATGGGGGGAGCGGGGGAAGGAGGGGAGGGCAAAGATGGGGATGAGGGCAGAAAGAGCACATGGGACTGAAGTGATGGTGCACAGGGGAAATGGTGGTGGGTACTCCCTGGAGAATACAAACGATGTCAAATATAATTAATTAACTTTTTAAAAAATTTTTAAAAAAAAGATTTTGCAATGATGACTATCTTTATAGGAAGGACATCTTCTGGAAAGAATCAATAGGAACCAGAGGGCAGCTGTCATATCTGCAGGAGCACCGATCTCCCCAGGATACCGCTGATAAGATTAAAAGATGTCCCAAATCTCAAGGAGACTCAGATTTAGCTAACCTGAAACAACCCCAGGTCCTGGTAATTGTTGCACAGCTAAGATAATGTAACATCTCAAGGGACACGGTCCCCAAGGGTTCATGGAGAAATAAAATGTGCCTCCCATGGTGGGGGTAATACTTATACAAAAAGAACTTTGTCTTTGCCTAACTGAAAAGAATAAGCAATATGATGGAAATCACCCCATTGTAAGGAGGACGGTGCTAAAAAAAGGAAATAACTTTTCGCCTGGTGTATTTCATGTTTAGTCCCCCTGGCAAGTGGCACACGCACTAGGTGCTGCAGGAAGCTGGCACAGCCACCTCCCCAGGGTGACACTGAGACTTGGGAGAGCAGAGTGGGTTCTGGATGCTTGAGTTTCAATTCTGGCCCCACCACATGCTTAGCAATAGTAACTTCTCTGCGCTGGAAACCAGAGGTTATTCTTACAACTCACCACTCAAGGCTCTAATGTGATTAAGGGAGCAAATACACTTAGAACAGCAAAGGCAGTGCTCAGGAACTACTAGCTATCAGTGGAAGTATTTTTGAAAGAAAACAGTAATAAATACACATGATTTCTGAAAACTATGAAGCCTGATAGAAGAGAAATAACAGCAAGGCAATGGTATACAGTGATCATATATAGGAGTCCCGACAGTACTAACCTGGTTTTACAAGAGCATGTGTTACTTTCAATTAAGAGAACTGCACCCTGGTGGCACAATGGGTTTAGTGGCGGCACTACTTGAATCTATCTGCAGCCACTGCACCATGAGTTCAGCCACTGCAGCACAAGTTTGATCCCCGCCAGGGAGTGACCCACACGGTGCAGCAGACCTCTCCTGTCTTTCCCGCTGTGCCCCTCAGCAGTGTATTTCAGTAGACCTGCCTGTTCTGCTCCCCACTCTGTCTCTGTTGAGTACTCTCACCCCCCCTCCCACTTCTGGCCTATCCCCAGTTCTTGTATGCATAAATTTTTTTTTTAATGAGGGGCCTCCCTGGTGGCGCAGTGGGTGAAGCAATGTACTATGAAGCAGACCGCAGTCACTGAAGCACAAGTTCAATCCCTGCCTCTGGCGGCCAGGGAGGTGGCCCACAAGGCACAACAGACCTCTCCTGCTTTGCCCGCTGCTCCCCTCAGCAGTGTATGTCAGTCGATCTGCCTGTTCTATTCCCTGCTCTGTTCCTGGTGAGTCCTCTCCTAGTCTGTATCCCAATCCTTGTGTGCATAAATAATTAATAAATAAATATATAAAAAAACAAATAAATGAGAAAACATGTCTGATAGAATACAAGTTGTGCTTTCTAATATGAAGTCTGTGCCCCTCAAGAAGCCCACAATCCAACAACTTCTTAAAACTCAAATATCTGCCTAAGTGCCCTACAGAAAAAGCAAAATTGTTTTTGCTATAAATACTGCGTTTGTTTTTTTTTAAAGATTTATTTATTTATGCATACAAGCACTGGGGTACAGGCCAGAGGTGTGGGGGGGGGGGGTGAGAGGACTCACCACAGAGAGCAGGGAGCAGAACAGGCAGATCAACAGAAGTACACTGCTGAGAGGAGCAGCGGGCACAGCAGGAGAGGTCTGCCGCACCATGTGGGTCCCCCATCTGGCTGGCAGCAGGGATCGAACTCGTGCTGCAGTGGCTGCAGTTTGCTTCATAGCGCGTTGCTTAACCCACTGCGCCACCAGGGAGGCCCAAATACGGCGTTTGTTTAAAGCACTTTTCCACACACAAGATAACTTTTGACATTAACTAATAATTTTTAAATGCACGAAACTGAAGTTTTCTGAACTAGCCCCATTTTCCTAAACATCAGGGCCCAGAGCTTTTGCCATCCCCACACCCAGCACCTGCCCCTCTAGCCCACTCACATAGCAGGCGGGGTGGGGGGAGCCACGTCCCACATAAGCCAGGGTGCCACCTGTCCACACTCAGAAACCCAGCCCAACAGTCAGCTCCTAGCGAACAACTCCTATGAAGATATTATCAGCCATGAACTCCACACACCACTATTGTCAGATCTCAAAATTTTGATGTAGGATGAAAAAAGGTGACTCAGATGAACTCCATACTCATCCCATCCTGTATCCCTAGCACCTACAAGATTCTAGGCCCAGAGGACAGAGATGGAGGATCGCTCCTCAACTCTTTAGTCTATGGGGAAGGACAAGCAAACAGCAGCATGGAGGCTGCTGCAGAGACATGAAAGCCTCAGTTCCCACTGCAGGGGACAGAGAGCACTTCCCACTCCTTGGAAACGCTTGTGCTCTGCAGAGACCGGACCAAGGGGAGGGGGCACAGCAGGCTGAAGCAGCACCACCTGCAAAGCGATGGGCGATGGAAGTGAGTTCTCAGGAACCAGATGGAGCTGGCCTAAGTGGAAGTAAGACTACAGAGACTATGGGTAGTGAGGGTTACGGGGGAAACAATGCTGGCAGCAGGACTAAAGGCAACTAAGTGCCAGTGAAGAATTTTAGTGGGGTGACAGGCATTTTTCTTTTAAACTTGAAGAGAAGGGAACAGTTCCAAATTCTTTTTTTTTTCTTAAAGATTTTTTTTAAAAAGATTCATTTATTTATGCATACAAGAACTGGGGTACAGGCCAGGGGCATGAGGAGGGGGGTGAAAGGACTCACCAGAGACAGAGCAGGGAGCAGAACAGGCAAATCGACTAAAATACACTGCTGAGGGGAGCAGCAGGTGAAGCAGAAGAGGTCTGCTGCGCCACGTAGGTCCCCTCCCTGGCTGGGGATCGAACTCATACTGTAGTGGCTGCAGAAGCCCCACAGTGCACCGCTCAACCCCTTGCACCACCAGGAAGGTCCCTGAGCTGCATTTTTTAAAAGATCACACCAGCAACATGGAGAAATGTCTGCAAGAAAGTCCAGACTAGCACTAGGAAATCACACTCTGGAGAGTTATCCAGACAGAAAGCCAAATTTGGGAGTAACTAAAAGGGAAATTTGGAAATTAGAACTGATGGGACAGGGAGCCTGGACAGATATGGGAGGGGGTAGGTATGCTGGGAAGTGGCAGAGAAGACGAGGTTTCTGTCCTATGCATGGACAGGCAGGACAGTAGGGATGGGGGAGAGAGCATGGGTATTGGGGGTCCAGTTCTGAATAAGGTGAGTGCACAAGCATCAAGTGGGAATGCCCAGAAGACAGCAGAACGGACTGGTGGCCTGGACTAGGGTAGAAGCAGTGGAACTGCAGACACGATGTGAAGCTAGGGCCAACAAGATTTCTTTTTTTTTTTTTTAAAGATTTATTTGTTTATGCACACAAGCACTGGGGGACAGGCCAGAGACATGGGCGGGGAGGGGGGGAGAGGATCCACCACAGAGAGCGGGGAGCAGAACAGGCAGATCAACGGAAGTACACTGCTGAGGGGAGCAGCGGGCACAGCAGGAGAGGTCTGCCGCGCCATGTGGGTCCCCCACCTGGCCTGCAGCAGGGATCGAACTCGTGCTGCAGTGACTGCGGTTTGCTTCGTAGTGCGTTGCTTAACCCACTGCGCCACCAGGGAGGCCCACCAACAAGATTTCTTAATGGATTAGGTATAAGTGAAAAAGAGTCGTCGAGCAAGACTGAGCAACTAGAAAGACAAAGCTGCCATCAGCTGAGAAGGGGAAGGTCGCAGGTTTGAGCACCTATGATCAGAAGAGCAGGAATTCAGCATTGGACATACTGAAATTGCTATTACAGAACAGGTGAAGGGCCTCCCTGGTGGCGCAGTGGGTTAAGCAACGCACTGTGAAGCAAACCGCAGCCACTGCAGCACGAGTTCGATCCCTGTTGCCGGCCGGCCAGGGAGAGGACCCACTTGGCGAGGCAGACCTCTCCTGCTGTGCCCACTGCTCCCCTCAGCAGTGTACCTCTGTTGCTCTGCCTGTTCTGCTTCCCGCTCTCTGTGGTGAATCCTCTCACCCCCCCCACACCTCTGGCCTGTACCCCAGTGCTTGTATGCATAAATAAATAAATCTTTAAAAAAAAAAACAGAACAGGTGAAGATGTTAAGGACTTTGAGAAAGGTTCTTACTATCTGACTATTCAAGAAACATCATTGGAACCTACCTAAGCTGTTTTTAATTTTATGTGTCAGGGCCTCCCTGGTGGCGCAGTGGGTTAAGCAACGCACTATGAAGCAAACCGCAGCCACTGCGGCCGAGTTCGATCCCTGCTGCCGACCAGGGAGGGGGCCCACATGGCGCAGCAGACCTCTACATCCTTGCTTGCTGCTCTCCTCAGCAGTGTATTTCAATCAATCTACCAGTTCTGTTCCCCACTCTGTCTCTGGCGAATCCTCTCACCCCACCCACATCTCTGGCCTGTACCCCAGTTCTTGCATGCATAAATAAATCGTTAAAAACAAACAAAAAATCTTATTCTGGCATTAAGTAGCAATGACCCATTACCACATGAAATAATCAGCTGCACAAGCTCCATCTCACTCAGCAAGTTGCTTCCCAAAATTCTACCTTTCATGCTTAATTACTTATCACAAGTGTACATCTGCTTGATTTTGATTAATTGATGCTAATGACACTACTAATGCAATCCAAAAGAACTTTAAAGAGACTTGTGAGAACAGGAAATATCATTCCAGTGTCTATATTTCTGCAACAGAAACAGGATAAGTGATCAATAAAAGATTTTCTCATGCACAAAAATATGAGATTAACATCTTGCAAGGGGAAGAGGAATTCAAATATGATTTCAAGGAGGAAAACTGAGCATTTCTGACTCAAGTACTTTATCACGTATCTGTAAATGGGTGGTGACAGATCAGATTATCACAATATATAGACCCTACCAGATCCATTTAAAAATGAAACAATTCTTGGGGGCCTCCCTGGTGGTACAGCGGGTTGAGCGCTGCGCTGTGAAGCATCCACTGCACAGCAGCGTGAGTTCGATCCCCGGCCAGGGAGGGCACCCACATGGCGCAGCAGACCTCTCCTTCCGTGCCCACTGCTCCCCTCAGCAGTGTGTTTCAGTCTATCTGCCTGTTCTGCTCCCCGCTCTGTCTCTGGTGACTCCTCTCACCTTCTGCGCCTCTGGCCTGTACCCCAGCTCTTGTGTGCATAAATAAATAAATGTTTAAAAAAAATTTAAAAAAAAAAATGAAACAATTCTTTTAAAATATCAACATTTACAATTTATTAGTAACTACACATCTTTATCTTATAATGAAAAAACATGATGTCAAAATGGTCAAAGGGATGACGATTTCTCCACGATTCCCTAAGAATTAAAGGATACAAACATATTTGAGGATCACAGTTCAAAATCAGAGGTGAGCACCGTGGCATTCACTCCCCTCCAAGCTCTCTCTTTCTACCCTGAGAGAGACTGCTATCCTGCAAGGCCACAGGTCATGCTCCCAATAGTAGAGAGGGAGACACTCCTTGTGATACCTGCAGAACTCTGGTTTTTCCTTGAGGATGGGCAAGAGCAAACAGCATGTGTGCTGGGATATGTCAATGGAGCCCTTCATATAAGAAAAAATATGGCCAAAATATTGGACCAGAGAGCATACTTATACAGCAATTAAAGCAATAAACCACAACTCTACTGCAACTACATACACTTAGTTCTATGCTTCCACCATGTACGTACCAGTCAAGATTCTTATAAAAACCCTGCAATAACGTTCTTCAAGTCACAGAGGGGTATGTGGCAAAACCCTTTATGGTTATTACTGTGAAAATGAATCTTCTACCAAAGTGAAGTGTGGGAGCTCACAGGACACGACACCGGATTCCTGGAGTCCTCAGGATGCCATAGGAAGTGTGGGAGTCACTGACATTTTCTGCAGTTTCATTGGGAGTAACCAGGTGAAAATAACTGCTTTTTAAAAGAAACATAAGCTATGCAAAGATCATTTTTATTTTTTTTTAAGATTTATTTATTTATGCATACAAGAGCTGGGGTACAGGCCAGAGTCGCGGGAGGTGAGAGGATTCACCACAGAGAGCGGGGAGCAGAACAGACAGAGAAACCGAAACACACTGCTGAGGGGAGCGGCAGGCACAGCAGGAGAGGTCTGCTGCGCCATGTGGGTCCCCTCCCCGGCCGGCAGCAGGGATCGAACTCGTGCTGCAGTGGCTGCGGTCTGCTTCATAGTGTGTTGCTTAACCCACTGCGCCACCAGGGAGGTCCCAGCAAAGATCATTTTTAATACTCAGGTGGCAAAGCATGTAATTTCTTTTTTTTAGGATTTCACTCTCTTCCATCACCATTCAATATTCTCAAAGTACACCAATTCCTTTTATAACCAATGTCCCCATATCTAATCAAATTACTGCTTCTGAGAAGCCTGAAGCCCAATGTATGAGTCTTTATACTTTTCGGGTTGTGTTAATAGTCTACTGGTGACACTTTCGTAATGGTAAATTCTTTGATTTCTGAGTGATCTCTCATGTCAGACTCTTTCATGACAGTAAATTGACTAGTCTTTTCTGACAACACTTGACAATTATTATACCTTTCATTTGGCCTTTCAGAAAATCCTCTTTTCCTTTTTATTTTCATGTAAATGTTGCAATTACAATTTCTCTTTAAAAAAATAATGTTTTGACTTGCTGTTTTGTGTTGAACTGAAAGAAAATACATGTATTAAAAATCAAATGATATAAAGATATTTGAAACTGTGTCTATCGTTAAGTAACTGTTGGAAAACTGTATGCACCTAGCAACTTGTAAAAACTTATAAACAGAAAATTTTAACCTATTTTAAAATATTCCAAATAAGGATCCTCAGTGGGCTTGAATCTACTAGTTAAAAACGTTAAAAATGGAGCACCTTGGTTTGCAAAAACAACAGATGGACAATAGAGAACATGAAAATTTTCTAGCTGGTTTTTAACAAAAGCTTCTGCAAAATCGGGGGATGGGACTATGGTGATTTGTCAAAAAACTGCAAATGATGAGTTTCTTGTAAGTAGGTCTCTTTGTGGGTTAATTTTTAAATCTAGTGGTCATTAAATCAAGGTTCAAAATACTAAACTTAGACCAAACCTTCAGTCTTCTTGTTTTATTATGAATTATACTAGAAACAAGGTATTTAAAAGCAGACCTCTTCTGCCTTGCCCGCTGCTCCCCTCAGCAGTGTACTTCAGTAGATTCATCTGTTCTGCTCCCCACTCTGTCTCTTGTGGATCCTCTCACCCCCCACATCTCTGGCTTGTACCCCAGTTCTTGCATGAGTAAATAAATATTTTTAAAAAAATAAATAAAAATAAAAGATTCTTTATAGTCACAAAAAATGTCTTTGTAAGAATCAAGTTTTTGTGCCACTAAAGAACCCCCCCAAAAAAAGAAAAAAAAGAACCCCCAATTTATGTATCTATATCATTTCCTCACCCTTTTATAATTTCTTGTTTTTTAATTATATATGGATATACTCAATTTATATACATACATACACTTGACATACCATAGAGATAATCAAATGCTTTAATGACAAAGCAATGATAAAAATGACTGATGAACAAGTGAAACACACACAATATACCTTCAAAACTTATTTTTTGATTTAAAACAGTGGGACAGGAGCCTCCCTGGTGGCGCAGTGGGTTAAGCAACGCACTATGAAGCAAACCGCAGCCACTGCAGCACGAGTTCAATCCCTGCTGCCAGCGGGGCAGGGGCTCCACATGGCGCAGCAGACCTCTCCTGCCTGGCCCGCCCCGCTGCTGCCCTCGGCAGTGTGTTTCGGTCCATCTGCCTGTTCTGCTTCCCGCTCTCTGTGGTGAATCCTCTCACCCTCCACACCTCTGGCCTGTACCCCAGTGCATTGTATGCATAAATAAATAAATCTTTTTAAAAAAAAATAAATAAAACAATGGGACATACTTGGAAATCTTGGGCAGTTCCAACAGCACTTTCTCAGAGGCCACTAGTAAAAGGTCGTCTTCAGCAGGAAAATAAATACCATTTGTCTCCATCAGAGCATTATCAAAGCATGACTCAAAGAAACGATAGCATCAGGTAGAAGATCTGAGCAAACATTATACAATGAGCTGGACTTAGGGAGCACAGGCTGAGCATCAGAAACCACACTTTTAAAAATACTCAGGGAGGAAAGGAGGCTGCTGCCCACAGGCACAGCCCAGAGGAAAGGCAGCAGCACAAGGGCCACAGGCACTGTGGGTCTCTTCTCGTAGCCACTGTGCTGGGTGCAAGTTCAATGAACAAGAGAGTTTTGGGCAGAGCATACAGCAAGCATTTGGGCAAAAAAATAACAGGGGCAGATTCCAGCAGCAGGGGAGTCTAAAATAGAGAGCCAGGGGAAGGGGCACAAGAGGTCAGAGGGCAGATCCTGCCTGACTTTGATGGCCGCACAGGGGTCTGCAGAGGCAAAAAAAGTACCAGGCCAGTTCTGAGGGTGGGGTGGAGGGTGGGGGTGGGGGAGAACAACCAGAACAAAAAGATCAAGTGAGTCCCAGTTATGGGAGCATCTGAGCATCTGATACAAGGAGGGCGTGAATGAGGAACCTGGTCAGATGGAGGTGATTGCTGAGGTTCCAAGAACAGGGCAATGGGAGCCAAGAAGACCCAAGTCCACGGCATATTACAGAGGGCTCCAAAAGCAGATGCTGACTCACGGTCAAGCTGAGCTGAGGTGACAGCCCACACTTCTGAGAGGACTGCAATTTTCTCTCTTGGTCTGTATTACTCATGCCCAGTCAGACCAACCTGCCCCCAAATACCATGAGGGAGGTCTGGTTGCAGCTCATGGAGAAACTTCAAAACAGGTGTCGATCCAGAAAAATCTGGATTCCAATCCACAGTCTATCATTGGCTGGCTAGCGAGCTTGTGCCACATGGCAAGGCAAAAGTTGTCCAACCTCATCTTCTGTTACCCACCTTCTAGAAAGATCCCCACCTAACTTCAAAGAAAACAATAAGCAAAAGCTTTCAGGGGGCCTCCCTGGTGGCGCAGTGGGTTAAGCAACACACTATGAAGCAGACCTCAGCCACTGTAGCACAAGTTCAATCAATCCCTGCCGCTGGCCGCAGGGGAAGTGACCCACATGGCGCAGCAGACCTCTCCTGTCTCACCAGCTGCTCCCCTCAGCCATGTGTTTCAGTCTGTCTGCCTGTTCTGTTCCCCACTCTGTCTCTGGTGAATCCTCTCACAACCCTCCCACCCACGCACCCCTCCCTACCCCATGCTTGCATGCCTAAATAAAACTTAAAAAAAAAAAGTTTGTTAAAAAAACCCAAATGATGGGCCCTCCCTGGTGGCGCAGTGGGTTAGGCAACGCACTATGAAGCAAACCACAGCCACTGCAGCACAAGTTCGATCCCTGCCACCTGCCTGGGAGGTGACCCACATGGCACAGGCAGACCTCTCCTGCCTGGCCCGCTGCTCCCCTCAGCAGTGTTGTTTCTGTCCATCTGCCTGTTCTGCCCCCTGCTCTGTCTGGTGGATTCTCTCACCTCCCCGCCCCTCTGGGCTGTACCCCAGTGCTTGTATGCATAAATAAATAAATCTTTAAAAAAAAAAACCCAAATGCTTTCGTGATAAAATTAC
Organism: Galemys pyrenaicus; assembly: GCA_019455555.1. Classification (NCBI taxonomy): domain Eukaryota; kingdom Metazoa; phylum Chordata; class Mammalia; order Eulipotyphla; family Talpidae; genus Galemys; species Galemys pyrenaicus. The sequence goes on along the minus strand of JAGFMF010011405.1, from coordinate 2,774,843 downwards.
TTAAGCAGTTTATACAATTCTGATAAAGACTTTATCTCTTAAATCCCTATATACTGAATTTTCCTCTATCCTGAGCACTTACTACAGTGTTCTGTTGTACAGTTACTAAGTGTACAACAGCACTTTTGAACACATACTAAATAAATTTACTAAGTACATATTAATGAATGCTAGGCTCTGAATAAATAATACCAATGTATTGGGGGGGCAGCTTCTTTTTAGGGGGAGGGCTCATTGCAACTTGGAATAACAGTTAAATATGGTTTTAATTGTGGCTTCAAATTCTAATTCAAATACTCTTCTGGGGCCCTCCCTGGTGGTGCAGTGGGTTAAGCAACGCACTGTGAGGTGAAATGCAGCCACTGCAGTTCGATCCCTGCCCCTGGCCAGGGAGGGGACCCACATAGCGCAGCAGACCTCTCCTGCCTCGCCCGCTGCTCCCTTCAGCAGTGTATTTCATTTGATGTCCCTGTTCTGTTCCCCACTCAGTTTCTGGTGGGTCTGCTCACCACCTGCACTGCTGGCCTGTACCCCAGTGCATGTATGCATAAATAAAATATTAAAAAAACAAACAGTCTTCTGAATTACAGAAATTTCAAGGGTAGTTATAAATTATGGTCTGCCTAAACCAATTCAACAAACTCCAAACAAAGATGCTACATCAAACACTGCTGATATATTCAAACACGAATGAATGGGATGCTCTTTGGAACTTAGCATGGGAGAGTCAGTCAAGCAGTATCCACATTGTAGACAAAATACTTACAACATCAGAGACCAAAATACAAATCTGATTAAGATAACAGATACCAAAATTCCCTACAGGACATAATAGCAGAAGAGAACTAACTTCATTGAGCCTAGAGGCTATTGCAAAGGGGAAGACTAGGAGCAAAAGTGTAAGAGCAGTTCCCTAAATGGTGGGTTGCCCTGGGATGTAGTGAGGGCCCTAAGAGTGGAAAAACAATCTGGAACCACATGGGGGCAACGGGATAAGTGCTCTCTGTTCAAACATCAGACCTGCAGTGAGTAATGGGGAGTGATGCAAGGTTTCCAAAAAGGAAAGTGACAAAGAAGCACTTAAGGGAGATGGCTCCATGGCAGTGTGAAGGAGCTTGAGACAGCAAGGTTTTGAAATCACAAGGACAGTGAGAGAGCCATGGTTATAAATGCAGGCAAGGAAGTTTGAGACCGCTCTTTCCCCTACGTCCCATGCCGTGTTGCCCTCCCTAGACCTGTCCTCTAGAAGGAAGGACTTGAATCTGGTTTGTGACGTAGATAAGTTACTTTCTCAACCTACCACAATTTTCAGATGACGAGTTTACAACAATGGCTTGCCAGGTCAGACCAGCAAAGCTTACTGTGAAGTTCTAAAACTCACCTTCATCTGTAAGACAAACTTAAAAATGCAACATATGGACTGCAATCACTATTTTTGCCCTCTACAACCAAAATAATCTAATCAGAGATCAAATACTTGTACTGGGCCAGCGGCATCACTGAAATCAACAGAAGCAAAACAGGGAGCTGCTTTTTCTTATAAAGGGAGGGGGGAGGGGAGAGAGAACAATCCAGAAACACAGCTAGGTCACCCCAGCACAAAGTCATCTGCATTTCCATTTCCTTTCAGGCCAAGTACTCTGAAACCATTCTGCAGCCATTTCCAAGCTACCCCTTTCCAGTTGAAGGTGCAAGCACGTGCTCCCGGGGAATGCTCTAGTCATTTCTTGAGAAACTGCAGGGTTGAAGTAACACCAGTCTACTCTTGGCCCCATCACTGAGTATATGATCTGAATACCTTATTCTCATCCTAAGTGATAAGGCAAAACGCTGGACTCCAGAGGCTCTGCAGTCTCTTCTAATTCCAAAATTGTCATTTTTGATGATGCTCTCAGTTCTCCCAAATTCCTCTAACACCCAGGGAGTAAAGTATTAATCCTGCTTCTAGACTCTCCTGCACTACAATGTTCAGACCTGAGACTTCCAAAGGGGCTCCAGTTTGTTGATGCTGACCAACCTTTAAAAAAAAAATCTTCAGATTCCTTGGAGGAAAAGCATTGAGATCTGCTGAATAATAAAATCAAGAGATAACTGCAGCAAACTGATGACAATATGGAATTCCAGTGCACCTTTACTTTTTAAAAAACAAAAAATGTATAAAATAATCTTCAGTGATGACAAAGAATCTGCGCTACCTCAAATATACATGCTTGTTTTAAAAAATGCAAAAAAAAAAAAAACCAGGCTCCTAGGAGCTTTCTACAATCGTCCCCCTGCCAGACCAGCTCTACTGGCTCCCACTTGAGTTATCTAAGTAGCGCTTACAACTTATACTGATTATCAACTGAGAGCAGGTGATGACTGAGGAACACCCGAACGGGAGAGGCTCCCTTTCCACTAAATAATTTAGTGACGAAATTATTTTTATTTTTTATAATTACCAAGATCATTTTGTTTCTAAACCTACACTCAACAGCCAGTTTAAATCTCCCTCACACCAGGAGGACTGGATCTCGGGTTACTATTTGGGCCCTACCGTAACTGACCAAGCACCGAGTTGAAAGCGCTGGGAATAAAACCACGCACCAAAAACGCCCCAAGCAATAGGAATATGCTATGGAAAGAGGAGAGACAAATAATTTAAAAAGGACACGTCAAGCTTACAGAAAGAGCTGGGATCATGGTTTTGCTCTGGATTACTAGTAATGGTGCTAGTAAAAACGAATTTTTTAAAAAATTTTTTAATTGAAAATGCATTCAATCGGGGCAAATGTAACATAAACTTCCGGGACCAAAATATAAAGCAGATACCGATTAGCCCTGTGAGCCTGGGATCATGCGAACTTAATAAAGGAGTTCCCCAGCGCCACTGCAGACTCTGGGTTCCAGGCGCCCCAGCAGTCCAGACCCGGAGAGAAAATCTAAAACCAAAATGGAGGAGGGGCCACCGTGGAGTCGCTGGAGCGCAAACCTCGTGGTAGCTTCTCATGGCGCCAACCAGCCTCCCAGCTCCCTCTTCCCGGCCCCGGGAGGCAGCATCCCGCCTCACCCAGCCCGGAGCGCCGAACCCATCTCCCTCAGGCCCCTTAAGAGGGGCCTGTAGTTCCAAAAGAAGTGAGAGGGTGTCCAGCAGCCGAGAAAACAATTAGCCACATCTTCAAGGCAGTTAGGGACGCCAAGACAGAAACATCTGGGAGGGCTCCACCCTTCTTCACCTGCAGAAAAGCCAAGGGTACGGCTAGGAGATCCTTCTCCTAGTCTCCCCCAGCCTTGCCAATAAAACAAAGAAAGCAGGCTCCTGGGGGAGTCGGGCATCCAGATGAGCCCCCTCCTGGGACCCAAATCGCGTTCGCCAGACATCAAGACGCATGAGCCATATAACTTTCTCATTGAAGCGACGGCGTTTCCTCTTACAACCACGAAAAAAAAAAAAAAAAACAGAAGCGATGGCTGTTTTTCATTGATGTCACCGTACCTATTTGGCTCCAAGGATTTCACCCCGAAACCCCTACAATTCTCAGCCTCGCGTCCAGCCCGAGCGGGGCTCCCCTTTCCCGGGACGCCGCCTCGAGCATTCTCGCGGTCGGCTTCCCGGCTCGCTCCGCCCTTGGCACACGGGCCGCACCGCTGGGCCAGCACATCCAGGCAGGGCCCAGGAGGGGGGCTGGGGGGGAGGCTTGCAACGGGGGCTAGTTGGGAATCCGGCCTGAAGCCTTCTCCACCCACCACCCCATCAGACTTGTAAAACAATAAGCATCCGCTTTCCCTGCCCCTCCCCCATAGGACCCCGGCCACGAGTTAAGGCCTCCTAGGAAAGAGGCGAAAGGGGGCACGCCCGCCCCGCGATCGTGGCCGGCGAACCCTGGGATCCTTGGTGGCCCGCGTCCTCGCCGCAGCGCCCGAGTCCGCGCGGGTAAGACCGCGCAGGAGCCGAGGCGCGCGGGCCACGCGGTAGCTGCTGCAACTGCCACGGCCCGCGGCCTGGCCCCGTGCGCCCTGGGCGGGTCTGGAGGAGCACCGGGTCCCGTCGTCAGCCGTACCTTGCCGCTGGCCGTGCCCCCGCTGACTCCGATCAGGAAGGGCTCGCCGCCGCTGGGCTGCTGATGGCTCTGCAGTGTCTGCTCGCTGTCTCCGGCCATGGCTCGCGCGCCCTCCTCCTGCCGCGGGTTCGAACGGCTCCCGCCCGCGCGCCTCGGGCTCCCTTGCTGCCCGCCGGGCGCTGCCGGGTGAGGCTGCGGCTCAGAGCAGTTGCGGGGCTGGCTTCCCGGAGGAGGTGAGTAGCTTCTCTGCCCGCAGCAGCCCGGCCGGTTTACATCCCAGGCAGAGGTCAGCGTGATGCGGTCGCTCCAATCCGGCGGGCAGCGCGCTGCGATTCGCCCAGGCGCGGGCGGTGAGGCGTCTCGCCCCAGCCTCCGCCCCTCCCTGGCCGCGGCCGCCGGCGGGCTGCTGGAAAGGTGTGAGAGACTGAACCTCCTCCCTACCCGCCGCTTAACCCTTTGCCGACCACCTGAGGGGAAGCGGGGCTGTAAAAGAGATGCGCGCCCTGCGTTTGAATTTGGTGGGCGACCTTCAACTTCAAAAGGGATAAAAAACTAGAAGGGCAGATCCCATAATGTAGAGAATACCTCGACTTTGAGAGGAAAATTAGAACAAGCTTGGAAGATTAGGATGAGATAAAGAGTTAATGCCATTTATCCATTATACCAGGCTGAAAACTTATATTTTCTAAAAATGATTCCTCCCCTCGGTTTGCCAAAAATAATGTTAGTCTCTCGCTTTAAATAATTTCGTCTTGGAAACCCCCAAAACCATCTCCCTAGCAGGCAACTCCTTAGAGTCCTCCAGAGAGAAGGGTAATTTGAGGGGCTCCTCTGAAAGGTGCCCTTTCAAATCAGAATTTTAAATCTCCAGTGACTCCCATAGAGTTAGGGTTTGTGGAAACATTAAAATACTGCCATTTTGATCCATTAATGGCTTTAATTGGACTGGAGTTTTCACAGATCAGCCTTTAGTTAGGAGTTGGGCTGTTTGGTCTGGTGACTCATTGCAGCCTCCACCTCTACAATTAGATTCCTGCTTTTAAATCTATCAGCCAGTTACTTAATTTCCCTGTGCCTCAAAGTTCCCATCGGTTATATGGGAATAGCGATGACAAATCCGTTCTGATAGGTGTGAGCTTAGATGAATTATTTCTATAAGGTTCTTAGAACAGTCCTTAGGCACAGTGTAGTCCCTACAAAAATATTTAAAAAGAATAGGCCCCTCTGACCTCCTGGTGGCATAAGGGGTTAAGTCTCAGCACAATGAAGCTCTCTGCCCCGAGTTCCATCCCTGCCCGGGAGCTGACCCACGTGGCACAGCAGACCTCTCCTGTCTCCCTCTCAGCATTGCATTTCAGGCAACCTGCCTGTTCTGCTCCCCACTGCCTCTGATGAATCCTGTCACCACCACCACCTCCTCTGGCCTACACCCCAGCTTTGTATGCATAAATAAATAAATCTTAAAAAAAGAAGGAAAAGAAAGTACTGGCAAGTAAACTTCCCTTCTAACTTTTTGGAAAGAAAGGTGGTATTTTCTAGGCTGTATTAATGTGACTACTACACTTATTTCTGGATGTTTTGTTTTTCTGGTGTACCAAGTAACTACGTCTAGTCCTATGGGTCTGTCTATTAGCTTCTGACACTAATTTGATATAGTCATCTGCACCTAGCTTAATAATAATTTGACCTCTTTGCAGGAATGAAAATACATAAAAGGGCTCTGAGAATAACAAAAGCCATGTACATCAAGGGAAGGCCTAGTCAGTAGATGACCTTCTGGTGTAGTCAATGCTGTTTTCACTTGCTGCTCTCCTTTTCTATCCCTGGGGCTGGCCCAGCTACCCCCTCATAAGGAAATCACACATGCCCCTTGCAATCAAGCACTCTCAACACAGGTGACCTCACAAGGACTTCCACAGCTCTGCTCTCTATGAAGCAAGCCAGGCCGTCTGCTACTCTCTGTGCTGTGTCATCCTCTCCAGGGGCCCAGTGACCAAATTCCATCACTAGTGTGTTCAAATCACCTTAGAGCCTATTACACTGCAGATTCTGAGGTAAGTGATATCCAACACTCCTCTCTCCCCTCCCACTAAGAAAAAAATCAACCACTTTATATTAATAAAATCCAGTTAGATGTGATGAGATATACATTTGGAGTTTTGATTTATGATCATTTGTGTGTGTATAGATTGCAGTCTGATCAAGTACTGCACGCCCTGGTTAACATTCGGGTGGGTATGCAGTCAGCATGAGTGTGCAACCACAGCTGTCACCCCAGAACAAGAGACCTGCTGTTGACAGTCCTCTGCCTGCCCTCTCTCCTTAAGGGGCTATGTTCCAGCCAGACAAAGGACATTACACTTTGCCTCCAACTAAAAAGCTCCATCTCTAGGTGCTTTGGGCCCCTGCCATTAATTCTCTAATTGCTTATCACATTGCCCCCAGAACAGAAAATATGTTATCACAGTTCAGGACACTGGAGCATTTTGGTTCTCTCTCTGGTCTTTTTTTTTTTTTTTAAAAAGATTTATTTATTTATGCATACAAGCACTGGGGTACAGGCCAGAGGTGTGGGGGGTGAGAGGATTCACCACAGAGAGCGGGGAGCAGAACAGGCAGATCAACAGAAGTACACTGCTGAGGGGAGCAGCGGGCACAGCAGGAAAGGCCTGCTGCGCCATGTGGGTCCGCTCCCTGGCCAGCAGCAGGGATCGAACTCGTGCTACAGTGGCTGCGATTTGCTTCATAATGTGTTGCTTAACCCACTGCGCCACCAGGGAGGCCCTCTCTCTGGTCTTTTTAACTACTTTCTGCCTTTCATCAATCAGCAATTGCTCTGACAGATGTACTGTGCTGAAGATGACCAGGTGATTTCTAAAGCCTTCATCTCTGTGATCTTAATCACTTTCTCAAACACTGTCAGGCACCATGATACAGCATAGAATCAGGCCAGCAGCCTCCTGGAATGCAAATGGTGAAGCCAGAACTGGTTAAGTCAAACTCAGGGGGCAATCAGGAGAGCCTGGGCAAGTTTAAATCTGATGCTCTGGTGGAAAGAAAACAGTGGCTCTCTGGTCAAAGAAGTAAGGTTTCCATCCTTGCTCCACTAACTTTGTAACCTTTGTCAAGTTACTTAATTTCTATAAACCACAGATTCTTCAGCTGTTCAGTGATAGTTATCTTGTAGGATAGCTGTGAAAATAATGACTGTATATTGGCACAGAGTACCCACTGTGTCCCCCTCCCCCTCCAATTTCTGTCAAGTTCTGATTTGTCACAGAAATTCAGCATTTAGTGATTAAACTCCAAAAGGTAAGAACTCCTAACTTCCAGGACATTAAGGTAAAATATAAAAGATGATGTCCACCATGGGAAAATTTATAGAGACAAGAAAAATTAGTGGTTGCCTAGAGTTAGGGAAGTTAACAGGGTGGGAAAATGGGATGTGGGTAACTGTTTATAGGTCCAGGATTTTTTTTTTTTAGGGTAAAGGAGATGTTCAAATGTTGACTGTCATATTGATTACACAACTTGTATATAAGAACCACTGATTTGTACAATTTAAATTGATGAATCGTGGAGTAGGTGAACTATATTTCAATAAAACTGTTTTTATAAATAGGCCTTCACTAGCAAACTAGAGAGGGAGATTTTTAGAAATTGGAAGTAGAGGTAGGAAAAGGCACAGAGAGAAGACTGATAATTAAGATGACAATCTCAGAAGACTTTGTAGCCTATAAAACATTACACAAATATAAGTTGTTAATTTTGTTGAAATCAGTATATTTATTTTTACACATATACTCTCCCCTCAAAGAAAAGAAAAGTAATCATACAAGGGCCCTTACTTTTTAGTTGAGGGCCTCCCTGTTGGCACAAGGGGTTAAGCATGGTACTGTGAAGCATCGACAGCCACTGTGGTGCAAGTTTGATCTCTGACCAGGTAGCTGACCCACATGGCTCAGCAGACTTCTGTCTTGCTGGCTGCTCCCCTCTGCAGTGTATCTCAATCTGCCTGTTTTGTTCCCCACTCTGTCTCTGGTGGATTCTCTCACCCCCTGCACCTCTGGCCTGTACCCCATCCTGAATGAATAAATCTTTTTTTTAAAAAAAGAAATTTTTAGTTGATCCGATTTCAGAAATTCCTCCACAGCCTCTGAAAAAAATATAGAGAATTTAGCTCTTTTTAAAAAAAAAAATATTTTTTTAAAAGATTTACTTATTTATGCATACAGGAGCTTCTGGGTACAGGCCAGAAGTGCGGAAGGGTGAGAGAATTCACCAGAGACAGAGTGGGGAGCAGAACAGGCAGATCTACTGAAGTACACTGCTGAGAGGAGCAGCAGTGAGACAGGAGAGGTCTGCTGTGCCATGTGGGTCTGCTTCCTGGCTGGGGATGGCACTCATGCTTCAGTGGCTGGCAAAAGCTTGATAGTTCTTTGCAGTGGCCACCAGGGAGGCCCCTTAGATTTTAGTTCTTTAAAGACTTCTCTTTCTTGGCCATAGCAGGATATGTTTTCTTATGTGATTCTGTTACAGGGCAACCCTAATATAAATACCAAGGGAGAGAGAAAAATACAAATCCATAAATATCTTACTAGATCTTCTAAGCAATGGCACGTTTAAAGCTCGTTCCGAGTTAAGTGCAATAGCTCTAAAAGAAGAGAGAGATGGCTTCAAAAGAAGAGAGACCCCAAGGCTCACCTCTCTGGTTTTATAGCCAGCCTGGCTGCTTAACTCCACCCTCAGGTCCCAGTGATCCACTCTTCGATAATCATTTTATCAGACTTGTGGTTCTGGAACACTAGTAATCTAGAGTGGGGATTGAAGTCCACACACCCATCTGTGTAATCCATTCAGAACTACCTTTCTCCCTAACAATTCTATAAAAATAAGATGCGGTCAAGAAGCTGCCGGCACCCCCATTTCCTTTATTCTCCACATTCTGAGCTATTTAGATTCATCACATTCATGGGTCTTCCCAGACCTATATTTGATACTTCCTTCTTTAACAGTCACCAAACTAAATCCTTTTTTTTTTTTAAGTTTTATTTATTTATGCATACAAGCACGGGTACAGGCTAGAAGTCCGGGAGATAAGAGGATCCACTAGAGACAGAGTGGGCAACAGAACAGGTAGACTGACAAACTGCTGAGGGGAGCAGCGGGCTGGCAGGAGAGGTCTATTGTGCCATGTTGGTCAGCTCCCTGGCCAGGGATCAAACTTGTGCTGCAGTGGCTGCGGTTTGCTTCATAGTGATCTGCTGAACCCATTACACCACCAAGGAGGCCGCAACTAAATCCTCTCTGATTTACTTTCCCTCAGGGACTTCTTTTCCCTTCCCCCAGTAAGCACCAAGGTCACCTTCTCTATTAACAATTTACTTCTAAACCCTCTCTGGCCCTGTGACTGATGGCCTTGCCTTTCCCTCTTACTGCAAGGGAAGCACTGTAGTTGATGATGCAAGGGGCTGGGACAAGGCTGAAACAAGAGAGACCCCTTCTGTGCAAAATGCAAGGAGACTCAGCTTCTGGAACAGAGCAAGAACAAGTGCAGGATGGACCTTAAAAAGGAGTGCTTTGCCTGGTTCTGTCATAGCCCAGATGACTGTCAACAGGAGAAGCAGAGGCTGGTGCAGCAGATGGCCTCCGCCTCAGAGCAGTGATTACACCTAGTCTGGTGGTCTGTATTTGACTGCAGACCGAGGATGGCAGATTAGACTCTCCTGGAGTTGATGGGCTGAGGTGCCAGTTGGTGTCAACACTAAATGAGCTCCACAGATGGTTTAAGGTTAAAGTGATAGGCTGTTGAAAAGTCATTTTGGTTTCTTGCAGTGAACTCTACCCTAGGTCATTAGGAGAGAAAATTAGTTCATTTCTCCTTTGTAATGAAATTACAGCTTTTCCTTGTTGCAAGGAGGACTAAGCCTTCAATGATGGAATCACTTTCAGAAAAAGTAGAATTTTGAGTATAAATTACTCAGTCCAGTCTGGTGGCTGGGAGAGGAGGTGGAGGTGAAGGCAGCCTCAGAAGATGTCCCCAGCACAGCAGAATTTTAGTTCTTATTAGGAAATGTAATTCCCTCTGCAAGTGTTAGGGGGAAAGGTAGTTTTAAATGGATTATGGGTGTGTGGATTTTACCCCCTACTTCAGACCATCAGTGTTCCAGAGCCACAAATCTGATAGGATAATAGTCAAAGGGTGGATCACTGGAACCTGAGGGTGGAGTTGAGCAGCCAGACTAGCTGTGAAGCCAGAGGTGGGCCTTGGGCTCACTATTATTAAGGAGCCAGCCTTCGGAAGACATCTCTCTTCCTTCGAAGCCATCTCATTCAACTCAAAGCCAGCTCTCAACGTGCCATTGCTTAGATCTGGTAGAGTATTTGTGGATTTGTATCCCTCTCTTTTTCTCTTGGTATTATTACTATTTTATTCCCCTTTCATAAAATAAAACCTGTTAATAACTTTTGCCATGTGTACCTGGAGTTGGGACTTTTTAAAAGTCTTCTAAGCGTGCGAGTAGAAAACCCAGTAAAGGGAACCCATTTTATATTTAGGTTGCCCTATAACACAAGCAGATAAGGCCCGTGGGTATGGTGGGCTCAGAGGCAATATCCTCCAGGCAACCCTCCAGATGTTCCCACTCATTTCAGGATCCCAGATTTTTATCACCAAGGCCCTAGCCTAACACTCCTCCTGGACTGATTAAGTCAAACAATAATGGAGCTCTAAGACTCCAGCAATTAGATCTTCAACTTGCTTTTCAAATTGGCCTGCTCTTCTACTAAAAGAGATCAGGGCAGCTTCACCAAGTGATCACAGAGGTTCTCTTGTTAAGGGGAAAGGTGGTCCTAAATGGATTATGGGTGTGTGGACTCCAACCCCCACTCCAGACCATCAGTGTTCCAGAACCACAAGTCTGATAAAATGATTATCGAAGAGTGGATTACTGGGACCTGAGGGTGGAGGTAAGCAGCCAGGCTGGCTATAAAACCAGAGGTGAGCTTGGGGTCCCTCCCTCTTACTGAGGAACCAGACCCCTTCCTTCGGAGCCATCTCATTCGACTCGAAGCCAGCTCTCAACGCGCCATTGCTTAAATCTGGTAGGGTATTTGTGGATTTGTATCCCTTTCTTTTTCCTTTGGTGTTATTACTATTTTATTCCCCTTTCTTTCATAAAATAAAACGTGCTAATAACTTTTGCCACGTGTACCTGGAATTGGGACTTTTAAGTCTTCTGAGCGCGCGGGTGGAAAACCCAGTGTGGGGAACCCATTTTATATTAGGGTTGCCCTGTAACAGTCTGACTACACTTAATCATGAGCGCTTGCCAAACGCAGAGTACCACTACAACACAGCAGTAGTAGAGTTACTGTCTCCCCTGTTACTTGCCCATATCCTGAGGCCTGAAAATTATACCTACAACAGCATTCCCCTCCACTGAAACAGACCCACACATCCACCATTACCACTAGTGAGATCTTTAGACAATAAACTGCTCTCTTGTGCCATGTCCCATTTCCCAATTAGGATAACATCTTCATATGCTGGGCAGTTGGTGGAGCTAGTACCAAATCCCCCTCTGACTACCCATTAAACAAGATTCTTCTAAGGAAAATGGCTGCAAGAGAAAACAGGAAGGGAACTGGGAAAGCCTGAGAGAGAGCCTGACCTGAGTGAAGGAGAGTGACAAGAAAGGTTGGGTGGAAGCATGTAAGTTAGATGCAAATCAAAGTCATTGACAATCAAGCCTCCACACCCCCAGCCAGGGAGCTGACCCACATATGGCTTAGCAGACCTCTCCTATCTCCTCCCCTTATCACTATCTCTGGTAAATACTTTCACCCCCTGCACCTCAGGCCTACACCTGAGTTCTTCTATGCATAAATAAATTAAAAACAAACAAGGGCCTCCCTGGTGGCACAAAGGGTTAAGCTGCAGTACTATGAAGCAGTCTGCAGCCACTGCAGCACTGGTTCGAGCCACAGCCAGGGAGCTAGCCCGCATGACACAGCAGTGTCTCACCCATTGCTCCCCTCAGCAGTGTATTTCATTGGATCTGCCTGTTCTGTTCCCCACTGTCTCTGGTGAATTCTCTACCCACCACACCTCTGGTCAGTAACCCAGTTCTTGTATGCATAAATAAATGAATCTAAAAAAAAAAAAACAACACCACAAAGTTGTTGACAATCAGAAGAGCCTCTTATCTCTAAGGTGTGGACCTGCCTTAGTAATCTCATGACCTAGGGGACAGGTTATTCCCAGCCAATGGGGATTGTATTGTAACAACTATAAATTCTGCCTTATATTTCTGATGATTGGTGGGTTTTGTTTTGTTCTTAATGACCTGCCTGGGCTAAAACTGCAGCATCATCTCCCCGGTGTTCAGCTGCTGGTATTCCTGTTGTCTGACTCCTCCTATAGAAATGAAATCCTCTCATAAAACTGAAAACTTTCCAATGAAATAAAACAAAATAATAAAATTCCAGGCTCCGGTATTTGTACCAAACATGCAAAGGAAAGTTAATACCAAGATTACACAAACTGGATCAAAGAGATGAATAAAATGCAGTATTTTCACCACTCATTTTCAGAGACAGCACTTTAACACCCAACCTGATGACAAAGACTGGAATGGAGAGTTAAGGCAATCTCTCTTAGGAGTATAATATGTGAAAATCCTAAACACTGTTAAAAAACAAATTTAGGGCTTTATTAAAAGATTCGCAGACTTGAGGGCACCTCGTCTATATGCTGGGAAGGATTACACAAAATGGAAGGTATTTGTAGATGGAAGGAGTTTAGCAAGTAGCCAGAAGGTATCTTTTAGCAAAAGAAAAGGTTATTTCTGGTGAAGTCACCTTCCCTCAGGGGAAAGCAGGGGTTTCTATCCTGCAGATTACCAACTTGGTGCAGATTAGGAAACTCCAGATTGGTTGGTTTAGGATGACATTTTTGGGAGAGGTTGAAACTGCAATGAGATTTGGTGTTAAATCTGGCCACTGGCACAGAGGACTGCATTTGAGACCACTTCTTTCTAGTGTTTAACAACACAAACCATACTTTGAACAACTCTGGCAATTACTAAATAGAACTTGTGCTGCAGTGGCTGCTGATAGCTTTATAGTGCTGAGACTTAACCCTTTGGCCACCAGGGAGGCCCTGCAGACAGCTAATTTTAACAGTCAAAGGACACTTTTAACAGACATGACCCAAATTACTTATCAAGTAAGAATTTTACCAACATTACTCATTATTATGGTGGTACAGGAGAGAATTAACCTTCACCAAGTGGTACCCAGAGAACCACAAATAGCAGTGGGACTTGTGACCCTCTCCAAATTAAAACACAAATATTAGGCCTACTCGTGGTGCAAGGGGTTGTCTCAGCACTATGAACCTCTGGCAGCCACTGCAGCACAGGTTCAAGCCCCGGCCAAGGAACTGGTCTACATGGCACAGCATGTCTCACCTGCTGCTCCCCTCAGCAGTGTATTTCAGTAGATCTGCCTGTCCTGCTCCCCACTCTGTTTCTGGTGAATCATCTTACATGCCCCATCCCCATACCTCTGGCCTGTACCCCAGTTCTTCTATGTAAAAATAAATAAAATCCTAAAAAAAAAAAAAAGTTTCCAGCATGGCTATTATAAATCAAGATACACTTACACAGGAAAATATTTGCAGACAAAAAACTGTTATTTATGCCAAGAGAATGAGTTTAAAAGACTTAAGAAATTGATAGTTATGGTTGAAGGGGAGGTTGTCTGGTCCCTGAAAATCTACAATCTGGAAGGAAATGGAGGTCCATGGAATAGAGGGCACTCACCCTCTTGATGCTTGGCATACAACCGAGTGTGGGTCAGCAGAGGAATGAACACTGGACATGTATGTCCCCTCCATCCATGGTGCTTCTAGAGATCAAGTGGGCTTGAAATAACAAAAAAACCTCTGTGAGTACAGCCATAGGAATTATTACCCTACATCAGCCTTGGGTCATTTAATGCCAGTCGGAATGTCTAACAATCACGTCCAGAGCTAGTTTGTGGAAGGGTCTCATTTTCTTCCATGCTGATAACAGGTGCAGTTCAATTACAACAATTACAGTTCCACATAATAGCTTAGGCTGAAACACCAGAATGTTTTTATTGGTTTCACTTCCTCCTGGAGCTCTCCTCTAGCTTTAGTGCAACTTCTCTCTGCTCCAGACCCAGAGCTGCATACAGTCAGTATTCCAGATGCTGAACTTTCCTTTTCTGTTTCTTGTACAGTGCCATTCCTAATCACTCCAACTTTCTGTTGGTGTTAGAGCTGAAGAAGCTATCTGGATTGCCATGTTGAAAAACCCAGATGTCTTTGCCCCTTCTTTCCTGGACTTGGGTGAGAGTCTAGCCTTCTTCCAGTTTGGTAGAAAGAACCTGACCAGCAAGTCAGACCCCTAGTTTGAGGTCTGGCAATACCAATCAGGAGTGATGGCCCCTCTAAGTGTAGGTTGTAAGGTTGTATTGGTTTCAACTTACTCATCTGTTTAGTGAGGGCATTGACTTTTAGATGTTCTAAGTTCCCTCCTAACTCTGAATTTATGGTGATAAACTTTTAGCTTATTTGGAACTTTTCTCTACATTTTTACATTTCATAGGAACTTTTAATATTATATCCTTATCTCAGCATTTCAGTTGTTGAAACTGGTTAGTGTTAACTACAAGCATAAATATTTCACTTTAAAATCTGAAATATTAACTCTAATACACACTTCTCTGTCACTAGTCAAAGTATCATGTCCATTGTGCATTTTAGGCCCCTATCATTTATTTCCTACCACTAAATGGGAATAATACCCGTTCATTTATTTATATAGTCTCTCATTAAATGTTAAGTTCTTATTATATGCCAGTAAGACAGTTATTATTCCTACTCTTACTGCACTTACAACTAAAAAAAAAAAAAAGACAGGTACTTAAACCATGGCAATAAAATGTGGCACTAGGGAAATGATTTGAAATTTTAAACATTTAAATAAGTTCTTCAAACCAGTTCTTTGAAGGAATTAAATAACAATTAGAAACTCTTTCCCTAAAAAGTGGTGTGATTCAATCACCTCTTTATCAGTAATACCTTACAACCCAGGAGAACATTTGCCAAATGGCTTTACATTTCCTAGTAACTAAGGGACTGCTTTCTTCCTTTATATGTTAGTTGGTAAACAGCCATTTTCTCCAAGTATTGTGCAAAGATTGCCTGACATAGGTGAAATGAATCAAATCCAATATAATCGATCCATTGTTCGCAGAAATGTCTTGGCTGTATTCTACACAGAATGCCCCACAAATCAGTGTAATGCATTTGCTACAAAGGAATATAATTGACCAGCACAGACAATAGTCTTTTGTGTATTTCACTGCTGTTGTTATTGTTGAATACTTTTTAATCTTAAATTTTATGGTTTTGACTTTTATTATTTCACTATTATGTAAATATTATAGAATTACAAAGTAGATATTCTCAGTGGGCAAAAGAAAATAATCACCCGGACAGTCCCAGTGAGAAATAATTACCATTAACAGTTTAGTGTATAATAGCCTATGTTTTTCTCCTGTTTATTATTTCATTGGGCTTCAACTGCACAGATTTGAGATAATCATAACCTTTATATTTATTTATTTAAAGATTTATTTATGCATACAAGAGTTGGGGTACAGGCCAGACTCACGAGGTGAGAGGATTCACCAGAGACAGAGTGGGGAGCAGAACAGGTAGATGACTGAAACACACTGCTGAGGGGAGCAGCGGGCGAGGCAGGAGAGGTCTGCTGTGCCATGTGGGTCCCCGCCCTGGCGGGGGATCGAACTGGTGCTGCTGTGCTGTGAATGCTTCACAGTGCGCCACTCAACCCATTGTGCCACCAGGAAGACCCTGAATATTTATTTTTATGTATTTGTGCATACAAGACCTAGGGTATAGACCACAGCTGTGTGGGGGTGGTGAGAGGATTCACCAGAGGTAGAGTGGGGAGCAGAACAGGCAGACTGATGAAATACACTCCTGGGGGGAGCAGTGGGCCAGAGGGGAGAGGTCTGTTTCACCGTGTGGGTCACTTCCCTGGCCAGGATGCTGCAGTGGTTGCAGACAGCTTCATAGTACCTCGACTTCATCTCTTGCACCACCAGGGATGCCTCTTAAATATGCTTCTGTCTGATTCTTCTTGTTGCATCACAAGGTATGCATGTTATAAAGGCCTGTGATGCATCCTGCTAAATTGCTTTTAAAGTTTAAACTAGGGGCCTCCCTGGTAGTGTAGGGGTTAAATTTCAGAGCTATCACCTCTATGGCCTGAGTTCAAACCCAGGGCAGGGAGCTAACTCACATATGGCACAGCAGAACCGCTCCTGTTCTGCCCACTGCTCCCCTGAGCAGTGTATTTCAGTAGATCCATAGCACCTCTGGCCTACACCACAGTTCTTGTACACATAAATAAATAAATCCCTAAAAAAATAATAATGTAGGCTCTTATGGCCTCATTTGAGTAGCAGTGGTCCTGCTGCCTTAAGATCTCAGGCAGCGGACATTGGTGGAGTAAATACAACAGTCAGATCTGGGGGAGGGCAGAGCATAACAGACTTCCGTTTTATGAAGAAATCACATGCAATCCTTTTATTTCTTTTCAGACATTTCTGAGATTCATACTTTATTTACAAATAAATGAAGACTGTTCTCTGTAAAGGCTTAATTTGAGAGGAGAAGAGCAAAGTTAAAGTAGTTGCCGGCTCACAGTGATATGTGAACGGAGTCCATGCCTGTTTTTTAAAACAGTGATTTTGTTTTTATTTTTTTTTTTAAAGATTTATTTATTTATGCATACAAGCACTGGGGCACAGGCCAGAGGTGTGGGGGGGGGGGTGAGAGGAGTCACCACAGACAGAGCGGGGAGCAGAACAGGCAGATCAACAGAAGCACACTGCTGAGGGGCGCAGCGGGCGAGGCAGGAGAGGTCTGCCGCACCATGTAGGTTCCCTCCCTGGCCGGCAGCAGGGATCGAACTCGTGCTGCAGCGGCTGCGATTTGCTTCGTAGTGCGTTGCTTAACCCACTGCGCCACCAGGGGAGGCCCAGTGATTTTGTTTTTAAAAGGGGAAAAAAAAAAGGTCACTTGACTTCTTCATGTTGCATGTGAAACAAACAAACAAAAAAGACTTTTCTAAACTTTGCATTCTTTAGTCAAACGTGTGAAGTGATCAGATGCCACTTTCATTTCATGACAGTCCCTGATCCCCAAGATCATCTAGAATATATGCTGGAGGAAAGGAGAGCGCTCTCCATCCTTAAGTGCTTGAATTTTCAGCTTCTCTGTTTCCAGCTTGATCTGTTTTGAATGTTTCCCATATATGAGACTCTGTTGGATATTAGAACTATAAAGATGAACTAGAATACCATTTCTACCTTATTGGATTTATATACTATTTGGAAATAGAGTCACATAAACAATTAAGCAAGTGTAATACTATGTGATGTGATAATCTAATATATGGTAGCAACACAAAGGATTGGGTAATCAACTCTACTGTTCCAGCAACAAAGATGCTAAGTACTCCACATGCATTATCTCATATTCACCATAACCCTATGGAATGCCTATGGAAGGTTCTTTTTAATCAAGGTTTTATTAGCTAAGTCCTAATGTTAAGAGATTGCACTAAGAAGCAAAAGACGCCTTATGATACATTTACAACTGAACCAATCATTTATAAAATTACATATTGAATATCCCTCGTCATGTAACCTATTTTTCTGTTTCCATTAGTCTGTTTGTAAATTCATTCTAAATAGTATGCAAAGTGTAATTGAAAATCTCTTGCAAAAAATGTAGGGCTTTCATAGTTTTGGAAAATAATACTGGAGAACAGCTCCAATTACAAGCAAAGCCATTCACAAAAATAAGGATGTTGTGGAAGTAGTCTAGTTAATAATTAACAGAGAAAGTTAACAAAAGTAGTAATATAAACTGGCACTTTAAAAGAAATTAATTTAAAGGAAAAGATTAAAAAATAAAATATCTTATGCTTTATGTAAGCCTCATGGTAACCACAAAGCATAAACATACAAGCTTAAACATACTATTACAAAAAATCATCATATCATAAGGATGAGACCAAGGAGAAGAGAAAGAAGCAAAATCAATTGTAAAACACCCTAGAAAACAAAATAAAATTTTGCTATAGTAACTCCATTACTATAAATAACTACTTTATTTTTTTTTAATTTATTTATTTATGCAGACAAGCACTGGGGTACAGGCCAGAGGTGTGGGGGTGGTGAGAGGATTCACCACAGAGAGCAGGGAGCAGAACAGGCAGAT
>JAGFMF010011405.1:2714687-2749113 GCA_019455555.1 Galemys pyrenaicus | reverse complement strand
CACTGGGGTACAGGCCAGAGGTGTGGGGGATGAGAGGATTCACCACAGACAGAGCGGGGAGCAGAACAGGCAGATCAACAGAAGTACACTGCTGAGGGGCGCAGCGGGCGAGGCAGGAGAGGTCTGCCGCACCATGTAGGTTCCCTCCCTGGCCGGCAGCAGGGATCGAACTCATTCTGCGGTGGCTGCGGTTTGCTTCATAGTGCATTGCTTAACCCACTGTGCCACCAGGGAGGCCCATGACATTTCTTCTTTCAGTGTAATTTAGAATTGAGTTACAGAATGTGATTCTGTTCCAGAAAGACAGCTTGTAAATTATTAGATATGATTTGTATTTAGACTTTATTATGCTTTCTGATTCTGAAATCAGGAAAAAATTGTGAAACTGCCTTAGGTTTAGAGGTTTTGCCTCTAACTACATCACTGCTGTTATATATATCCTAGGAGAAAATTCTAATGGAGGACATTTTTGAAATTTAAAAACCATGGAAAGATTTTATGGTGGGGAGTATCGTAATTTTGCTTTTTAAGTAAATCTGACAGGCAGTTTTGTTGAAGGTAGATTTGAGTTAACAAATTTGGAGGTGTGATCGTTTAGGAATTTTGAAATAATAATAGGTAAGAGGTGTAGAAATCCTAACTAAGGAGGAGGTAGTAAGGAGAAAAAGGATTGGATTCATAAATATCTAAGAGGAATAAATACCTAAAAGGAATAGTTCCCAGGACTTGGTGTTGGTTGAGACAGTAGTAGGGTGTCAAGATTCCACCAAGGTTTCTGATATACATCATTTTCTATACCTTTCTTTCTATTTCTCAGTGGTAATATGATTCCCCTTTAACTTGCTTCATGCAAATTCATCTCATCAGCTCTGACCCCAGTTTTCAGCCTCCACAATTAAAAATTTTTTGTTACCTTATAAGAATTGCTCAGATGGAAAAGGAATCCCAGTCCCCAAGATAGACCTTAACTGTTACTTCTTTTTCATTTCCTACTATATGTCTTCAGCATCCCTCCTCTCTCCTGCCTGTGTCCTATTCCTCCCAAGGAATACAGACTGCAACAGTCAAGGGTATAGGATCATATTCTCATTGCACCATGAATGGTTTGGAAACTATAGTCCAGTCTGAAAGTCTTCCTATGGGCCTGTTCTTGTTCCTTTCCTTTATCTGCCTAAATTTACCCGTCCTTACACCAGTTTAAAATATTCCAATAGGCCCGCCCTGGTGGCACAGTGGGTTCAGCAACGCACTATGAAGCAAACCGCAGCCTCTGCAGCATGAATTCAATCCCTGCCACCAGCCAGGGAGGGTCCCACATGGTGCGGCAGACCTCTCCTGCCTCGCCCGCTGCGCCCCTCAGCAGTGTGTTTCTGTCAATCTGCCTGTTCTGCTCCCCGCTCTGTCTGTGGTGAATCCTCTCACCCCCCACACCTGTGGCCTGTGCCCCAGTGCTTGTATGCATAAATAAATAAAATCTTTAAAAAAAAAAAATTCCGGGCCCTCCCTGGTGGCGCAGTGAGTTAAACAACGCACTGTGAAGCAGACCGCAGCCACTGCAGCACAAGTTCGATCCCTGCCCCCGGCTGGGGAGGTGACCCACATGGCGCAGGCAGACCGCTCCTGCCTGGCCCGCTGCTCCCCTCAGCAGTGTGTTTCAATCCATCTGCCTGTTCTGCCCCCTGCTCTGTCTGGTGAATTCTCTCACCTCCCCACACCTCTGGCCTGTACTCCAGTGCTTGTATGCATAAATAAATAAATCTCTTAAAAAAAAAATTCCAATGGCATAGTTTTTGTTTTAGAGGGTTTTATATTTTTATTTTATAATTTGCCTGTGAGAGGATTTTTGTGTGTTACATTCATTCATTTAACCTTAATGTGCAGAAAAGTACATAGTTGGCAATCATAAATGTTTGTTGAATAAATTAATCCTGGTAATAAAAATACATGATCAAAGAAAGTGGTTGCATAGTGTAAACAAGACCATTGGTCTGGGAGTCAGGAAGCTCAGACTGTCCTGGCTTGGCCATAAAACACTTCTGTGATCTCTGACAAGTCATTGCCCCATTGTTGGATCTGTTTCTTTGTAGGTATAGCAGTGGAATCACTTATGTTGATGTAAGACAGTACAACTGGATATTGATGTTGCTTCATGCAAATTTCACCTCAGTAGTTTTGACCTCAGCCTCTTCTAACAGTATGGGTTCTGTGCATATGATAAATATCTTGACATGTATGTCTTATTTCCTAGCTATGTGACTTAACTGCTTATTTTTAGACTTGATTATGATATGAAGTAACCTAAATGTCAAATTCATATTAATTGGCTTTTAAAATTTATATATTCAGGGCCTCCCTGGTGGTGTAAGGGGTTGAGCTCAGCACTGTGGGGCTTCCACAGCCTCTGCAGTGCCAGTTCGATGCCCAGCCAGGGAGGGGACCTACATGGCGCAGCAGATTCTCCTGCCTTGCCCTCTGCTCCCCTTAGCAGTATATTTTAGTCCATCTACCTCTTCTGCTCCCTGCTCTGTCTCTGGTGAATCCTCTCATTCCTCTCCCCCACTCTCCACCCCCTGCACGCCTCTGGCCTGCACCCCAGCTCTTGTATGCATAAATAAATAAAATCTTAAAAATTTTTAAGAGGTGAGAGGATTCACCAAAGACAGCCAGGAACAGAACAGGCAGACTGACCGAAACACACTGCTGAGGGGAGCAGTGGGCAAGGCAGGAGAGGTCTGCTACGCCGTGTGGGTGCCCTCCCAGGCAGGTGGCAGGAATCGAACTTGTGCTGCGGTGGCTGTGGTTTGCTTCATAGTGCATTGCTTAACCCACTGCGCCACCAGGGAGGCCCTTAAAATTTTTTTAAATAAATAAAATTTATATATTCTCTCTTATTTTTAAAAATGATTTATTTATGCATATAAAAACTGGGGTACAGGCTAGAGATGTGGGGGGTGAGAGTGGGGAGCAGAACAGGCAGATTGACTGAAATACACTGCTTAGGGGAGCAGTGGGCCCGGCACGAGAGGTCTGCTGAGCCATGTGTTTCAGCTACCTGACTGGAGGTCGAACTTGTGCTGCAGTGGCTGTGGTGCTTCACAGTGCAGTGCTCAACCCCTTGTGCCACCAGGGAGGCCCCTAAAATTTATATATTCTGTTAAAGAAGAGTTAAATATACTAGATGGGTAATTAATATTTGAAGTCTAAATACAATTATTTTACACTTACCAATCAACTGATTTGGTAATTACTGTTGATATAATAGGAGTATATCTTAATGTACTGAGTTAAAACACTTAACACCAAAGGTGATGTCTAAAAATTAAACTGTTAATATGTTTATTTACTGGAAATATTTTTGTGCTCTGATGCATTTTAATTTTCTGTTAGTACAAAGTGTACACTATTTCAGGTGTTCTGCCCATCTTTTTAAGTGATATTAAGGCAGAAGTGTTTGTAGTTCCCACTCAGTGATGTTTAACAACTGCTTTATGCTCTGAACTGTGTGTAATTTACCATTTCATTAATTCTTCTCAGAGAGGCAAGAAGAGAAACTGAAGAATAACAATAGAGATTTATCAATGGTAAGACTCCTAACTATAAATTTATGGTAAATCACATAAAGTATTTTAGCCAAAGACCCTGATTTATATTAAGTTCACTGTACTTTCCTTTTCAGAAAGTTATAGTCTGTGTAGGCTATAAATAATATTGTGGATATTCCTGGACCATGTGGAAGTAAAAAATAGGCTACTAGGCTGACTTCCCTTCTAATATGAATAGCTTTTTTTTCCTTTTCAAAAAAGTTTTCTTTTTTTTTTTTTTGAGATGTATTTATACATACAAGAACTGGGGTGTAGGCCAGAGTTGTGGGGGAGCGGAGGATTCACCAGAGACAGAGTGGGGAACAGAACAGGCAGATTGACTGAAATGCACTGCTGAGAAGAGCAGCAGGTGAGATAGGAGAGGTCTGCCTGCGCCATGTGGTCCCCTCCCTGGCCAGGGATTGAACTCATGCTGCAGTGACTGCGGATGCTTCATAGTGTGGTGCTTAACCCCTTGCATCAGCAGGGAGGCCCCTTCTTTTTCTTCTTATGTTAATGCTCAATCTTTGATTTTATGGTGACCTGGATGAGGCATTATAGGTAGTCTTTATTGTTGTCTTTTGTTCTGAGTATCAGGCATACCATAAAGTGCAAGAAAAAGTGATTTCATTACTCATTTCTTTTTTATTTCTTTTTTTAAAGATTTATTTATGCATACAAGAACTGGGTGTAGGCCAGAGTTGTGGGAGGTGAGAGGATTCACCAGAGACCCAGCAGGTAGATCTACTGAAATACATTGCTGAGGGGAGTGGGGTGCAAGACGGGAGTTCTGCTAGCCATGTGGATTAGCTCCGTGGTGGGGATTCTGACTCATGTTGCAGTGGCTGGTAATAGCTTGATAGCTCTGTCTTTAACCCCTGCACCACCAGGGAGGCCCATTACTCATTTCTTATTATCTATAAAGGGGAGTTCAAGCATGATTTTCTAAGGTATAGAGAGGCTAATGATACGGCTTGACTCATTTTTCTACTTAATTTCTGTATGTTTAGCACAGGACGTCTGAGCTCTGCTGTGCTGACCGAGTGACCTTTGTCATATTTATCTTCTGTTTCTTGAAATTCTTATTGTGGGGCCTCCCTGGTGGTGCAGTGGGTTAAGCAACACACTATGAAGCAAACCGCAGCCACTGCAGCACGAGTTCGATCCCTGCCGCCAGCCAGGGAGGGGACCCACATGGCGCAGCAGACCTCTCCTGCTGTGCCCGCTGCTCCCCTCAGCAGTGTACTTCAGTTGATCTGCCTGTTCTGCTCCCTGCTCTCTGTGGTGAATTGTCTCACCACCCCCCCATACCTCTGGCCTGTACCCCAGCTCTTGTATGCATAAATAAATAAATCTTTAAAAAAAAAAAAAAGAAATTCTTATTGTGAAAGATTATATTTAGAAGTGTATTTTTTTTAATACAGCTTTTCTATGACACATTATTACATGTTCACAATAGTAAATTTGGAAACTACAGAAAGGAGATAAAAATTGTCCAATAACCAGTCTTACCAGTATGCTCTTTTGTTTTATACTTTATGGCATATGTAATTAAGGGAGTTTGCTGCATGAACTAGAATAACTGACAGTAGTTTAAACAGATAAAAGGTTTTTCTTTTCCTTACTCAAGAAGACCAGAGTTTGGCATTCTAGATGGTACAGCTGCTCAATAATGTCATCAAGATCTCAGGTTCTGCCATTTCTAGTTTAGGGTTGTTGATTGTTTGATGACTGCTGATCTTCAGGTGTTATATTCTTCATTCTAGGAAAGGATAGCGGGCAGAATGTCTAAAGGGATGCTGGCTGTGTTTATCCCTTTTAAAAGTTCCTGTCAGTACATGTACTTATAATTCATTAGCTAAAATTTAGTCACATGGCCACCCCATACTGTGTATCAGAAGGTTTCTAGATAAAAGGTGAAGGATGGGTTAATCAAAGAATAACTTTTTTCTAAGGAGTGTGTTTAAAAAAATGACTTAAAATCAAAACGTGGGTGTGCTTTAGTGGGTTTTTTTTGTTGTTGTTTTTTTAGTGTGAGCAAAACCCAAAACGTGGGTGTGCTTTAGTGGTGATTTTTCTTTAGTGTGAGCTGACAGTTCTTTGGTCTTCTTATAGGTTCGAATGAAATCCATGTTTGCCATTGGCTTCTGTTTTACTGCTTTAATGGGAATGTTCAATTCCATGTGAGTATCTTTTTTTTTTAAGAGATTTATTCATTTATGCATACAAGAACTGGGGTGTAGGCCAGAGGTGCGGGGTTGAGGGGAGGTAAGCGGATTCCATGTGGTTAGCTTCCTGAACTGCCTGGGATCTAGTTCGTGCTGCAGTGACTGCCAGTAGCTTGACAGTGCTGTATCTTTAACCCCTGCACCACCAGGGACACACTTCTTAAGATACATGTTACCACAACACAGTCACCGCCAGAGCACCCACAGTCCTTTACGGAAGACCATTGATACTTCTTGTACCTGAGTGGGGGGATGTCTTAGAAAAATTGTAATTTTTGTTTTTGCTTTTGTGAGGTTAGTTAGGAAGAATGACAGTGATCACTTCAAGTCCATCTTTAAATATTTTTCTCATACACAGGTAAAATCACTTCATGATTGACCCCTCTCCCTATGTGTTTGTATATGTACTAGGAAGGCAGTTGAAAAAAGAAAGTGAACAGTTACATGCATAGATGTGAAATTCATTCTATATTCTTTGGAGTGTAGTTATATAAGAAACTCTTTAGGGCTATAATTGTTGTCTATATAAATTTTTAAAAAATGGAACTATAATAGTTGATGTGGATATTTAGGTATACATTTTCCCCCAAAGAATGAAATGGTAATGCTCCCTCTCTTTTCCTTCTCCCTTCATAGAAACTCTTTACATACTAAGTATTTCCTAAGAGGAAGTTTTGTAGTCATTTTAAGTAGAATTAAGTTCTATTTGGATAATTTAGCTGATCCTGTTATCTCTTTCTCTATCATTATCCTTAATCACCTTAATATTTATAGTTTTAATTATTGTCTGATTAAATAACTTATTCATAGAAGCATATAAAAGAAGTTCATATTCCCAGCACATTAGCATAAACACTGATCATACTTTTTTCTAGCTTTTTTGTTTTAGAAACATTTCCTTGTCTATCTTATAAATTTAAAATGAATTATTTTCAATACTCAAAGTATGTTAAAAATTCTCAGAATATTGGGTTTATAATTGAGTAATCTGCTTTTATTTTTTTCATTTACTACTAGATATTCCACGAATTTCTCTTCAGAAATATCTCTTCTGTTAAGGGAGTATGTTGGGAATCTTTCAGTCTTTGGAAATGAGGATTCTTAACGTCTGTTAGTGTTAATGATTTAGCACAGTGGTTCTCAAAGTGTACTCTGAATACCCTTGGAGGTCTGTGAGACTCTTAGGAAGTCCTGGAGGTCAGAATTATTCTCAAAACATTTCTTATATGTTATTTGCCTTTTCTACTCTCCTTCTCTTGTGAATGTACTTCAGACTTCATGATCTATAATGTTGTAATGACCTGAATACTAAGTATCTATGAAAATTAGTTTTCTATTAAAATGTTATTTGCCAGAATCTTTTTTCTTACTGAATCTTTTTCATTTCAGCTTTACATAAAAATATTTCTGTTGACACACAGTTGCTACCTTTTAAATGATTTAATATTTCTCAATTTGAATTTATAAAACAGTAGTAAATAATGATAGATAATATAAACAAAAACATTTTAGGGACCTTAAATAGTCTTTCAGTATAAGAGGTCCTTAACTGGAAAACTAAAAATGACTGGTTTAGAAAAAGACTGGAAAAATGTAGGCTCTTTCTTACATCCTTGGACTGCAGGTCACCCTTTCTTTGTTTTTTAGTGATCAAGGGACTCTATTTCTGTCTCAGATTCTTCTCTGGGACTAAGCAGCTTGTCAGTCTTCCAAAAATAACATTTCTTTGTTTTTTCCTTTTTAGATTTGATGGTAGAGTGGTGGCAAAGCTCCCTTTCACCCCCCTTTCCTATATCCAAGGACTGTCGCATCGAAATCTCCTGGGGGATGACACTACAGACTGTTCCTTCATCTTCTTGTATATTCTCTGTACCATGTCAATTCGACAGGTGAGTGGCCACATTCACTGTTTAAATGTACATGTAGATCCTTCCTTGCTTTCCTATCTGAAATTAGCTCTTAATTCTATGGTATTGCAAGTGTCTACCTCTTGGTACTGAGCTCTTTCATTTGCTTGTGTTAGAATCTCAGCATTACAGTATGTAAAGCCCTTTTAAAGAGCGTCAGTCTAGGTTATTGATTAGGGATGGAAGTAGCCATGAAGCCAGGCATGGTTCCCATATCCCAATCTTAGGTGTAACTTCTAAAGGTACAGTAAGTGGTAAAGAGTAGGTTTTGTGTTCCCAGCATCATCTTTCCTTACTATATTCCAGTGACTTTTGGTACTTCAGGAAACAGTAAGTGTAGTAAATGGTGAATTTAAATTATTCACTGTTGAGATAAAGTTTGCTTTATAGGGAGTTTACATTTGACCAACAGAGTGACCAGAGCTAAGAAAGAATATAAAGGGGTGATGAGAATGTCGAAGAGAGATTTAATAATCAGTTAGTGGAGGAAGATTGAAGCAGAAAGATTTAGAGAATGAAATGGTTTTTGAGGTGGGGTTTAAAAAGGTGTAGGGGGTCACTTAATGTTTCTTGTTCAAGAACTCCTTATATTTCAAGGCACTGCAGTTTTTGGATACAATACCAGTCAGCAGGCATTGTGGTGGAGAGGCTGGCTGGTTGTGACAAGTGATGCTTTCTCACTTGTCGTCCTCTTCTAAATTCTATGTTTGCATGTACAGATCAGTAGAAAATGGAACTTTAGTTTCAAGTTCACAAATACCTTCAGGATCTTTTTACTACTTTTTCCTCTGCTTTTCTATCTCATCCCCACAAATACAAACCTCCATCCATTCTGACTTGCCTGGCAGTTTTCATGTTTTACTCATCCAGATTTACTTTTTGTTGTGCTCTTCCTTGTCTCTGGATGCTCCCATCTTTTCCTTTCACATGTTGAATACAACCATATATAGTTCAGACTTCCTGGAATCATTTTCTGACACTACATCCTGACGGATAGATGCATGAGGGTCGTGATGAGATGCAGAAATATCAAAAGACAATTATAATAGGGCCTCTCTGGTGGCACAGTGGGTTAGGCAACGCACTGTGAAGCAAACCACAGCCACTGCAGCATGAGTTCGATCCCTGCTGCTGGCCAGGGAGGGGACCACATGGCGCAGGCAGACCTCTCCTGCCTCGCCCGCTGCTCCCCTCAGCAGTGTGTTTCAGTCAGTCTGCCTGTTCTGCTCCCCACTCTGTCTCTGGTGGATCCTCTCACTGCCCACACCTCTGACCTGTACCCCAGCTCTTGTATGCATAAATAAATAAATCTTTAAAAAAAAAAAGACAATTATAATAGCTAGCAAAAAATGTGTATTACAGTGATGCGAGGGGTAAAAGAAGGGGGCAAAATTGAGAGAGAACATAGCGGTAAGCCAGCAGAACTTAGTGATTGATTTATGGGAGGGAAAAAGGAGAGACTAGGGTGACTCTTTTTCTTTTTTTTTTTTTAAAGATTTATTTATTTATGCATACAAGAGCTGGGGTATAGGCCAGAGTCCAGGGCGGTGAGAGGATTCACCAGAGACAGAGTGGGGAGCAGAACAGGCAGACTGACTGAAACACACTGCTGAGGGGAGCAGCGGGTGAGGCAGGAGAGGTCTGCTGCACCATGTGGGTCACCTCCGCAGCAGGCGGCATGGATCAAACTGCAGTGGCTGTGGTTTGCTTCATAGTGCGTTGCTTAACCCACTGTGCCACCAGGAAGGCCCTCCATGTTTAGTTATACTTGCTTTTTAGGATCTTAACTTACATGGTAGTTGAGTATATGCATACCTCTGAGATGAGTAGTCATAAAATGAGACTTTGAAAAAATCGGAGACTTGATTTCCCTCATTGAGGCCATTCTTAGGCAATTAAATAGGTCACTTGATTTCAGGTGCACACTGTAGCATAAGTAATTTTATGACATTACAAATTCATAGATGTATTGGTGAGACCTGCTTTTATCTATTACACATTTTGTCCCATTTTAGGACACAGTTATGATTTACCTTTGAGTTAATTGCTTTCACAGAAAAGCAGAAATAATACCTTACTGATCTGTAATATATTTTAAGACAGGTTCCTATTTCAGAAACTTGAAAATGGTGGGGAGAGTGGAAGGATGCATTATAACATTGAGAAAGTAGATTATTTGCAGGTAAAGTACCTAGGTTTGAGTTTTATTGCCACTTAACTGCTGTGTGTCCTTGGGAAAATCACATAACCTCTCTCATCTCAGTTTTCACAAGGGTGAAATGTGGTTTAGTGTACTAAGTCACTATGTTGGGGTAATCAGATACAGAGTATTGGCAGATTTTCTTAAGATGACACTTTTTTAAAAATCAGTTAATCCTTAGCTGCCACTGCATGCCCCCTGCCATATATACTGTGGGGTATTTTTAAAATTAATGCTTGTTTCCCAGCCTAAGATAGGACAGAGTTTGATTTTACAGATTGAAATATGGTGACAGGTCATAGCAAATGAAAATAAATCTAACCACCTTTTCTTATTTTATCTGTCTCCCTTTGTTTATTTACTCAATGTTTGGTGATTAATGATGAGCTGTCTTGACCTTCATATCACAACTGTTTCCTTTGTGTGAATTTGTAGCAACGGAGATGATAGCTTCCATCAGAGGTGTTAAGTTAATCTGTTAGTCTGGGGTGGTGACAGAATTCAATAATAAAAGGAAGTTTTCTTAACTTTTTTTTTCTTCTTGTGAGTCAGTAGTAGACTGAATACATTGGTATTGGCCTCTATATGTGCAGTGCTCTAGATCCCAGTCAGAAGCCACTTAACCTTACCTGGTAGAGAGCTAAGGAAAGACCAGTCTGTGCTTATAAATTTAGATGTTGGTAAAAACTATAAGCAACATTTCCTTTCTTGAAAGCGAAATGGAAGAAAAAGTGTCTTATCTGTTTTTTCCTTTTGTCACCCATATTTTAATATATAATTTCATGTGTGACTATAACCTGAAAAGTATTACTGAGGATTTGTCATTGTCTTCAATAGATATGTATTATCAGAACAGTGATAAGAATAAGTAAATTGTATTTTTTCTCACACTTTTGACTTTTCTAGGGCAAAGAATTTTGATAAACCTTGTATATATGTTCTAATTTGTGATGTCAGTATATTTTAAAGTCATGAAGATGATAGGATCAGATATCTGCCCTCTCCTGTACTTCATTATTAGTTTATGTCACTTAAGGTATAGATAGAACTTAATTCATTAGTGTCAATATAGCTTATATACAAGCAGGGTATTTTCATGTGATGTATTTAATGCCAAATCAGTTAAGGAATGTATATGGTTTAGAAAATGTTAGCTAAACTACTAGCTGAGAAAAATAGATTTATCCAGGCATCATCTTAATCTGATCTCTTTATAAATTATTTCAGTGCATAAGTTAAGTGCTTTATTTAGAATATTTCCTGTCATTGCTGAAGATTGATTCAAGTCTTCATACTATGTCAGAAATTCTTCTTTGATGTTGAGAATACAGAGTAAAACGTGATGATCTCTGCCCTGTGTCATCAACATGGGAAGACAAACACATAAGTAATAGTAGAATGTGATTCTTAAGTGTGGGTCTTGTTATCTTGTTATTAGTATATGTTTAGTAATTTTGAATAGTATCTTGGACATTGGGAATGGCGGGTTGTAGAGATTCTGGATTCTATTATTCTTTGGAAACATGTTGGTTTTCTTTTTGCCTAAGTAGGTAATAAATTTGGTGCTCATTTTCTAAACTCTTCTCCTTTGTAGTAGTTAGCACCTGAAATTTCAGTTATTTTAGTCCTAACTGGGCTTCTTGAAGACAGTTTCATGAAATTTCAGTTATTTTAGTCCTAACTGGGCTTCTTGAAGACAGTTTCATGAATGTATAGTTTGAGTCAGCCAGAGATTTGGGCAGACTTTGGATGTAGAGGTTTTTTTTTTTTTGTTGTTGTTGTTTTTTAAAGATTTACTTATGCATACAAGAACTGGGGTACAGGCCCGAGATGTGGGGGGTGAAAACATCCACCAGAGACAGAGTGGGGGACAGAACAGGCAGACTGAAACACACTGTTGAAAAAAACTATGTATCTCTATACTAATCTTACTTCAAGTCTTCTTAATTATAACTTTTACCGCTGAGGGGAGCAGCTGGCAAGACAGGAGAGGTCTGCTGCACCATTTGGGTCACCTCGTTGGCCATCAGCAGGGATCGAACTCATGCTGCAGTGGCTGCGTTTTGCTTCATAGTGCGTTTCTTAACCCATTGTGCCACCAGGGAGGCCCTGGATGTAGAGTTTTATGCTGTCCTCTGTCAACTATATTTTCCAGGATACTTTCCCTCAATTTCAAGCTATTTTGCCCTAACCCTTTCCTTTCATTCGTGAACCAGTAAAAGACACTTTCTGAGTTTGACACTCCACTTGATGCCAACTGGGGTGTACCATCCATTATGAGCTTTAAAAAATACAACGTTTTCCCCACCGTAGACTAAAATTTAGAATGCTCTTGACTGATCTTCAAAAAATTGACTAAACAAGAGATTTAGGGGAAATTTTCATTTAAAAGATAGTTGAGGGAGAGAGGCAGAGAGATTGATCCCTGACTCTCCCTAAAAGACCTTCGTTACACAAGAAGGCCTTCGACAACTAGGACAGAAAATATTCACTAAAAATGAATATTTCTTTCAGAATTTCAGTTTATTCATTGTAAAGTATGTGTTGAAGTCTGCAGTGTAATTTACAGTATAGACATTTTCTAGACTGTTAGAGCCACAGTCACAGGGGACTATGGCTCCTTGAAGGTACAGTGGGAAACAGATGGGGAAACTTGGATAGTCAGCAGCAGACTTCGTGTTCATGACTATTTTCTCTACTGGGTTTTTATGTGGGATTTTGTTTAAAGAAAGGAGTGTGGCTTATAGTTTCTAAAAATGGTTGATCTAGTCACCTCCTTCTTTGAGTGTAAGGAAATTGAGATTAGTTAAGTGAAGAGAAATGTGTTTTGTTTTTTGGAGCTCAAGTCTTCTTGACTGCTAACCCAGTAATATTTAAGATACACCAGTGTTGACTTTTTTCCCAGCAAATATTTCATCTCTGCCTTTCTCCCAGATATATCTCTTAGATATAATGTGAAAATCTTGGGACTACTGGACGGGTATATTTGGGATTAGATTTAATATGAATATAGTAAAATATACGTTATGAATATGATTATGAATATAGCATTATGAATATAGTAAAAATTGTATTATAGGCACTTGGTGAGAAATTGTCATCAGTTGGAAGCTAAGGCTGGTTGCCAGGAGGAAACTGAAGATTGCCTTGGTGGAGTTATTTTGGCTCAGTGACTAAGGAATAAAGTTTAGCAGAATGTGTTTATTGCCAATGACCTGGGTCTTCCCAAAATATCCACTTAGCAACTAACAACTTCCTTTTCTTGATCACCGGTTCTTTCTTATCCTTTGCAAAGAGGAAGGAACGCAAATCCTGTGGTGGTATTTTTCTGTTTTGTTGTTTTTTGCCAACAGAAGGCGTGATTACGGGAAAATGTCTTTTTCCTTTTGTTTTTTCCTTTAAGACATGTACTCTTCAGTGGTTATCCACTTACACAGGACTGGACAAAAATTGAAAGTAATTATTTTTCTCAAGATCCTTACCACATACTACATGTTGCATTTCTGTTTTATTCAGTATTACCTTCATTATATATTGAAATGCCTATATTTTAGCAAAATGCGTAATTTTAAATAAAATCTTCTAATTAAGAAGATCTGGAAAATTGACCTCAAGGAGGAGAATTAAGCTGTAGGGAAGAAATCAACTTTAATGGATGATCTTGTTGAAAGACATAAAGGAAATAATATATAGAAAAGTACCTGTGTACATAATGGGAGACTCAGTGTCTATTGGATAATTATTGTAATTTATTTAATCATGACCTAATAGTTTGATTTTCTTTTCCTTAGCTGTATACTAAGGATAATAAGAAGTCTGCTACATTGAGTTGTGAGGATTTAAATAAGAACATTCATATAAAGTGCTTCGAGTAATACCTAGGATCCTGTGTATATTTTATCTAGACTGTATTACTATATTTGTTAAACAGATAAGTGTGTTAATCAGTTTAGTAATATCATTTTAGTTCTTAATCTTTAATTTTTCCATAATGCCTTGATGAAAGCTAGATACATTGTAAATGATAAGTAAAACACTAATTAAAGAAATAAGAAACTAGTGGCATTGTTATCACTTAATCTGTTTTGTGCAATGGATTTTTTAGGGGTGGACATGATACGTATAATTTCTATTATAAAAGTAATGCATTCTTTAGTTTTCACTAAGCAGTAGCCCAGATTTTTTTCTCAAATTTCTTTTAAAGCATGAGGTATAGTATTGTAAATTAAGTATTTTATAGAAATAAAGTTGTATATTTATACATTCTGTTATATTCTGACAGTTTTTTCTCAGAAATAGAAATACATCTATAGTACCCCATTCTTAATGATTAATGTAAATGTGAAGAGGTTAATTAAGTAAAGGTCAGTTAATTGAGATTTCGTACAGCAGTTAGAAGAGGGAAAAACTCACTTACTCAATTCTTTGACTGGGGAGCAAATATACTTCAGAGAAATCTGGATGTGGTTATTCTCATGTGCCTTTAGACAGTAGGTGCTCAGTAACTACTTGATGAATGAATAAAAGCTGACTTGCCTACCATAGGATCGAGTTTGCTCTGAAGACCAGGGCTTTAACACGGGAACTACTGTATTAAGGAGACCCATTAGATTGAGAATCAAAACACATAGATTTTTATTCCAGCTCTGCTTTTCATTTAACTTTTACTTTGAACCTGCCACCATACTTTTCCAAGTCTTACTTGGAGTTCCAATGTAAAATTAGGACCCTCCCTGGTGACACAGTGAATTAAGCAATGCACTATGAAGCAAACTTTAGCCACTGCAGCACGAGTTCGATCCCTGTCCCCAGCTGGGGAGGTGACCCACATGACATGGCAGACCTCTCTGTGTGCCTCGCCCATTGCTCCCCTCAGCAGTGTATTTCAGTTCATCTGCCTGTTCTGCTCCCCACTCTGTCTCTGATGGATCCTCTCGCCCCCCACATCTCTGGCCTGTACCCCAGTACTTGTACGCATAAATAACTCTTTAAAAACAAGTGTAAAATTAAAGAATTGAGTAAGAGTAGTAGTAGTAAGTTTTTTCCTCTTCTAACTGCTGTTCAAAATCTCAGTAACTGACCTTTACATAACCTCTTCACATTTACAGACCCTCTTTTTTCCCTCTTTCAAGCATCCCTATTAATCCCTGCATCACACTGTCCACTCACAATTGCTCTCCAGTCTGCATATACCGTGTACTCCCACTAATGAGGCGCTGCCTTTCAAGAGCCCATTGTGTTTATCCCAAAACTGTATATGCTGATTTGTTGTATTTATATAATTTAAGTTAA
This sequence comes from Galemys pyrenaicus, assembly GCA_019455555.1. Lineage (NCBI taxonomy): Eukaryota > Metazoa > Chordata > Mammalia > Eulipotyphla > Talpidae > Galemys > Galemys pyrenaicus. Next base: position 2,733,905 of record JAGFMF010011405.1, on the reverse strand, counting down.
TGTTACATTAACTAATGAAATCAGAGGATAAAATAGTTTTTTATGAGAACTAGTTTAATACATGCGAATTTCCTTAAAAGCTTTGGAATTAGATATAAATGTGACAAAGATGAGGGAAGGTGGGAAAAATCTAGGAGAATTCTGGACTCAGATTGCTTTGTAAGAGTAAATTCTCTCACCTGTTCAAAACAATGGAAACTGAATGTTTCAGTTTCAGCTTTTTTTTTTTTTTAAAGATTTATTTATTTATGCATACAAGCACTGGGGTACAGGCCAGAGGTGTGGGGGGCCGAGAGGATTCACCACAGAGAGCGGGGAGCAGAACAGGCAGATCAACAGAAGTACACTGCTGAGGGGAGCAGCGGGCGAGGCAGGAGAGGTCTGCCTCACCATGTGGGTCCCCTCCCTGGCTGGCAACAGGGATCGAACTCGTGCTGCAGTGGCTGCGGTTTGCTTCGTAGTGCGTTGCTTAACCCACTGCGCCACCAGGGAGGCCCCAGTTTCAGCTTTAAATCATACAGAAACAACTAAGGCCAACCAGAAGATCCATACTCAAAAAAAGACCTTTCTATAACAAATAGCTGAGGAATGTACAGTTGTCCCTTGGTATCCAAGGGGGATTAGTTGCATGACCCCAGCCAGTACCATAACACATGGATGCTTTAAGTGCCTTATATAAAATGACATGGTGCACAGCCTCCCTTATACTTTAAATCATCCTTAGATACCTCTAATATCTAATACAGTGCAAACCCCATGTGGAGAGTTGTTATAGTGTTTTGTTTGGGGAATAATGATAAGAAAAAGTCTGTAAATGTTCAGTACAGACACAAACATTATAAGGCTAGTAATTGCATAGTACGAATTTTCCACCTGCGGTTGGCTGAATCTGTGGGTGGGGAACCACATCCTACTGGATGAAGGGGATAATGAGGTGGTTAAGTAGGACCTACTGTATTTTACTTTATATGCTTTATGTTAAAAGATTACCTTTTAGGATTCTTCACTTGAAAAAAATCTACTTATTTGGTTAATACACCAAGGTTCTATCAGGGAAGAAAGCTTTTTGTTCTAGGAGTTCGAAAACTTTGTAGGCCTTTTAAAAATAACATAGTGGTAATCATCCTATTTTAGGTCATAATGGTACTTAGGGCTTCTCTTCATATGAGATTAGAATACTCTTTTCCAGATCTCTTAAAATTCAATTTGTTTGTTTTCTTTACAGAACATCCAGAAGATTCTTGGTCTTGCCCCGTCACGAGCTGCCACCAAGCAGGCAGGTGGATTTCTTGGCCCTCCACCTCCTTCAGGGAAGTTTTCTTGAAATCTAAAAGAATCTGATAATTCCTGTCATTCTTTTTTAGACATTCGTATCAGACTGGCAACTATTTGTAGCAAGAACCATAGGCAGTCTTAGCACTCAGACTGCTTTTTATTTTTGAGTTATTTCTAGACTTTTTTGATATGATTCAAATGAGAATGGCATCCAACAGATATATCATGCTTTTGGCCACAGATTTTTAAAAAAAAAAAATGTGTTGATTAGCTAAATTCAAGTAATGTTTATATAATGAGAAGCAAATAGTATCTTTCTTATCTTGATTACACCAGTATTTTCTGTGAGACTGACTCTAGGTTGTACTATATGCCATGTACCATGGGTGTTGACTATCCATGAGCATTTTAGAGATCAGGAAGAGAAGTTTCGTTTGTGTAACTCTAAATTGGAACTATCTGTTTGCGTGTGTTTTAAGCCAAGTGTATGACCAAGCTCAATAGAGGCCAAAATTTTAACAATTTCAGCTACAAGGAGACATCTATTTTGTTTGCCATATTTCTATCTAAAATATGTTTTTAGTAATCTGAACGTAAAGGTGGTAAACATTGGCAGTGTTAGAATGAAATAAACGATTGAAATAACAGTTTTTAATGTGTTGTTTTATCATTCCGCCGCCTGTGCACAATATGGAGTAGTCCTGTTAAAGGAAATGGAAAGTGTAAGTGGAAAGGAAATAACTCAGGGGAGTATAAAAATGAGGGATCTTAGCAGTTCCCTTTACACCTTAGTACAAGTTATGGCATTCTTTCAAAGGCAATCAGTCCTCCCATGGAGGTGAAGTTAATCTTGTAGAGCTTCCTCTCAGTCACACTTGCCTTTGATTCTTGCTACGCTCCTGTAAAGGATGAAAAGAGGCTTGCACAATGATCTTCCCTCTAATTTGTGGATTTGAAAATCCTGTGAGTGATTACTCTAGCAATGAGTACACACCTTTGTTAGTAGTTTCCTTAGGTGCATGTATTATATTAGTCAGAGCAGATCTGCTGTTTGTAAGTAATAACCATTAAACTGACAGCAAACTTCCCTATGACATGAAGTCTAGAAGACAGTGGGAGTAGTAGCATCAAAGCTGAGGAAAGTAAGTATCAACTTAGAATTTTATGCACATCTGAACCATAAGATGGGTGGGGGGCAACATTTTCAGAACTACAAAATTCATGATAAATGATAATTATTAAAGGATATGTGCAGTTTAACCCTCCACCCCACCCCCCGTAGAGAAGGTATGAGATATAGGAAATAATGGTTTACACAGTAATTGATGAAATACAGATAACTGTAAGTGTTTTATGGATTATGTAGTTTTAAGACTTATCACAGGACAATTCCATTAGACAATTACAGTTCTTACCCCTATTTAATAGGTGAAGAAACTAAGGCAAGAGAGGTTAAGTAACTTGCTTAAGATCATTTAGCTAGTGACAGTCAGGATTTGAATTCAATCTAAACCCAGAAACCCAGAGTTTATACTCTAAGATACTATGTTATAACCTTCCCATAGGTATGACAGTTCTCTTTCCATCATCTTCCTGTATCCTTTACAAGAGTATATAAGCTCTAAGGCTGGAACTGTGTCTTATTTTGATCTTGTTTCCTCAAGTCACATGAATGAGAGGACAGTAAAAGCAGATGAGGGTCACCCTGGTGGTGCAAGGGGTTAAGTTCCAGCCCTGTGAAGCTGTCAGCAGCCACTGAAGCACTAGTAAGATTCCCTGGCCAGGAAGGTGACCCACATGATGCAGCAGACCTCTCCTGTCTCAGCCGCAGCTCCCCTCAGCAGTGTATTTCAGTCAGTCTGCCTGTTATGTTCCCCACTCTGTCTCTGGTGACTCCTCTCACCCCCTATACCTCTGGCCTGTACCACAGTTCTTGTATGCATAAATAAATCTTTAAAAAAAATAAATAAGGGCCTCCCTGATAGCACAGTGGGTTAAGCAACGCACTATGAAGCAAATCGCAGCCACTGCAGCACGAGTTCGATCCCTGCTGCTGGCCAGGGGAGGGACCCACATGGCGTGGCAGACCTCTCCTGCCTCGCCCGCTGCTCCCCTCAGCAGTGTACTTCCATTGATCTGCCTGTTCTGCTCCCTGCTCTCTGTGTGAATCCTCTCACCCCACCCCCCACACCTCTGGCCTGTGCCCCAGTGCTTGTATGCATAAATAAAATATATCTTTAAAAATAAATAAATAAAAGCAGATGAAAAGAGAACAGGAATCTGCTTCAAGGTTTCTTTTGTCAGATGGGATGCATTGATAATGCATGGTAATGAGCTCTAGTGGTCTTTTCTCCATGTCATTAACTATTCCTGGAAAAATAATGATTAAAAGCTATAATAAAGAAAAGTGATCATAACAAAGATGACCAAAATGATAGAATATCTGAGAGCATAAAAAAAGAAGGAACCACACTCAGAGTTCTGCCATCATCTTTGTAAGATGAGACTATATATACTCTACCACCCATCCCTGTGGGCTTTGCAGCTAGGGCTTTCTAGTCAGATTTCCTATGTATGAAGTTTTTTTCTTTTTAAGATTTATTTATTTATGCATACAAGAGCTGGGGTATAGGCCAGAGTCCAGGGCGGTGAGAGGATTCACCAGAGACAGAGGAGGGAGCAGAACAGGCAAACTGCTGATGGGAGCAGCAGGTGAGGCAGGAGAGGTCTGCTGTGCCATGTGGGTCCCCTCCCCAGCCGGCAGCAGGGATCGAACTTGTGCTGCAGTGGCTGTGGTTTGCTTCACAGTGCGTTGCCTAACCCGCTGCACCACCAGGGAGGCCCCTGGATGAAGTTTTCATAATGTGTATTTCCTTTATTAAGGTGACATCGATTGACAACTGTATATTATTTAGGGAATAGGTTCACACCTATGAAGTTTGTAGGTAAATAAAAGGGAGAAGGAAAAGGAGAGAACATCTAGTTACTCTGTTCTTAAAGGATACAACAGCAAGAGTGTATTACAGATGAAGTAACTATCAAATAAGAATTTAAATTCCAGGAGATTATTTTTTTAAATTACTTGCCCTGAAAATTTTTAAAGTAGTCATTAGGTTGACACTAGATCTAGATCATGACTGAATCACCAGAATGAAACTTGAAGCCAGAGAACTCTGTGAGCATCTCTCCAAACACAAGATTTGGCTACTTGGTCTCTCCTCTATGGAGAGGATAGATTGTCCCTTGAATTAAAAAAAAATATCTTTTTCCTGGGAAATGGTGTTTTTAGTTATTAATATGTACACCGGGCTACTCAGGTTGTATTTACAATATGCTAAAGTAGTCAACTCTAAAAATGTAGGTACACCTGAATTTATGAACAGAATGCATTCTGAAGTCTAAGCCAGTTTGGAATTGGAAAGCAAACATGTGGGTTATTACATCCCTTGAAGGCATTGTATCCCTTTTTTCCCATGAAAGTCGTTCACTTTGGTTGGGTTTGGGACTTAACATGGCATCAGTAGGTAGATGAGTGGCCAGAATTCCATCAAAATCAGAACCATCTTGCCAAATGTTGGTGTATAGGAGTGGTTTTTCAAAGTACTTAACACTTATTCTGTGTAAGTACCGCCTTTCAATACAAGCAAAAGTGCCTAGCCTGTGCCTGCTTCTAGTCCTTTTAATTATTTTGAAGCAAATCCTAGGCATCCTATCTTTTAGCTATACTATTTCAGGGTTTTAAATTATATAATCTTAATGCCATTTTCACTCCCCCATCAACAGTTCCTTAATATTATAAATTGTTACAGGTGTCAAGAATTTTTTATAGTTTCTTTTAAAGTTTGTCAGTTGTTTACATGTCTTTATAATTTAGGGACTACATTTTTACTTCTCCATGTGTATGCTTCACTCACCGGCCACCAAAACTCCTGTGCCATTGCCCTATCTACTTCTTTTCCCTATACTCTCTTCCCTCCCCTCTGTTCCCTCTGGTAATCAGTATATATATTTTCTGAATCATGATACAAATAAGATAACCATATTGCAGTTGGTTAATAAGCACAGTAAATATCTGCTCATCTTTTGTTGTATATTCTCAAACAAGAATGTATCAGAATCATCAAGAAGGCTTGTTAAAACATGAACTACTAGGCAGCCCCAGTCCAGAGTTTGTGATTTTAAATCAGGTGGATCTTGAGGATTTGCTGCTGGTTTGAATCCACTTACCTATTAGTTCCCTACCATTTCTTTCTTTTTCCCCCTTGTAATATATTTGTCAAAGAAATTGCATTGTTTACCCTGCAGAATTTCCCTCAATTTGATTTTGGTGAATATATGCCTGTTATTTATTTATTTTTAAAGATTTATTTATGCACACAAGAACTGGGGTGCAAGCCAGAGGTGTGGGAGGTAAGAGGATTCACCAGAGACAGAGTATGGAACAGAAGAGGCAGATTGGCTAAAACACACTGCTGAGGGGAGCAGGGGGTGAGGCAGGAGAGGTCTGCCAGGCCATGTGGCTCGGCAGGGATTGCACTTGTGCTGCACTGGCTGCAGTTTGCTTCATAATCATTGCTTAACCCATTGCGCCACCACGGAGGCCCCCTGTTATTTTTAATTTTTAAAAATTTATATATATTTCACATCATTCTTCCTTTTTGTACAATGTATGCTTTCTCCTCTCTGGTGTAGTCCCTGTAAAATTCCCACCACCAATTCGCCCATGCACCATAGTCCCTTGTGTTCTTCCGTCCTGTTTTGACCCCAGTTCCTCCTCCCCCCCCCCCCCTCGCCCCAGGAATGTCTGATTTATAGTTACCTGTTTTACATACTGTTGTTTGTCTCATTTTAATGTAGGCAGCTTTTGATCATTAATTAGGGACTAAGAAGTGATATTCTAGTATCCTTTCACTTAATAAATAACATACCTCTATGGATAACTACTTCCCTTCGTTTATTGTTTGGTTACCCAGTGGTAGAGTAAATGCTTGGTTCTCTCATTTTCAACACAGTGGGTGGTTTCTTACTATCTTCCAATAAATATCAATCATAAATTTAAACATGTTTGTCCACTGAAATTATAATTCTTATACATACTCAAATTGTCCCACTTGTGGCCAATGAAAGGCTCTTTAAATTGGCTCCTGAGGGCCTCCCTGGTGGTGCAAGGGCTTAAGTCGTAGCACTATGAAGCTATCCACAGCCACTGCAGCACAAGTTTGATCCCTGGCCAGGGAGCTGACCCACATAGCACAGCAGACCTCTCCTGCCTTGCCCACTGCTCCCGTCAGCAGTGTATTTCAGTAGATCTGCCTTTCTGCTCTCCACTCTGTCTCTGGTGAATCTTCTCATCACCCCTCCCCCCATAACTCTGGCCTGCACCCCAGCTCTTCTATGTATAAATAAATAAATCTTAAAAATTGGCTCCTGGATCCACTTGATATGACCCTAGGCAGCATCCTTGCAAAGCAAGATGACAAGATGTTCTAGACCACGTCACATTTCCTGTCTGACTAGAAAACAACACTTTCTTCAAGGAGCCCTGTTTTTTTTTTTTGAAACTGGGAAATGGTGTATTGAAACAGTCTTTTGTGAACTAAGATGGGTAATACATTTTGTTGTTACTACTTTTTTAAGACAGAATATATCATGAATTTGTACCGATCCTCAACTCTCTAAAATTCAGGGATACAGTTTTTACTTAATTTCTTTGATCTGTTTCTCTTACACTGAAAATTCCAGTTTTCAGTACCAGGAATAACAAGTAGAAAAATCACATCTTTACTCCACATCTACCCTAAAATCTCTGTCAATACCAGTGTTACTGCCAACAATCTGATTACTAGAAATAGTTAAGTTGGTTTGGGGGTTGGAGAGGGACAGTTAAGGAGGGATTCTTTTTTTTAAGATTTATTTATTTACGCATACAAGCACTGGGGTACAGTCCAGAGGTGCGGGGGGGGGGGGGTGGTGAGAGAATACACCAGACAGAGTGGGAAACAGAACAGGCAGATCAACCAAAATACACTGCTCAGGGGAGCAGCGGGTGCTTCACGAGAGGTCTGCTGTGCCATGTGGGTCCCCTCCCTGGCCAGTGGCAGGGATCGAACTGGTGCTGCAGTGGCTGCGGTTTGCTTCACAATGTGTTGCTTAACCCACTGAGCCACCAGGGAGGCCCAACAGTTTTATTTTAAACCAACTGGAACACCATCTGCAGTGACACTGCTCCCTTACTCTACCACATTTGTTCGATAAAGTGGGGAGACCCAGTGGAAGGAGGATATCCTGCGGTCATCACCACTAATTTGGGTTCTCATCACTGCCCCCTTAATTCCCCTGCAACTGCCTCCCAAATAGTCACTGTTACTCTGGTCTCTTCAAACTCCAGTCCATCACTTTCCATCCTGTCCTGGCAATCATCTTTATAAAATGTGAATTGCGTTATTCCCCCAGAAATTGTCCGATGGCTCCCAATGGTCTTTCCATAAATTTAAATGATTTAGCACAGAAAATCATCCAGGTATGGATCTCCAGTTTCTCCCGTACACCCTAGACTCTGTTCAAGCAGATTCATTTTTTAAATTCTATGTTGTTTCTCTGCTGGAATGTTCTTATTTACCTGATTTTTCCTACTTAGCTCAAGCATCATAAGTTTTCTCTGTCCTTTACATGGCTGGGTTGTTTCTTTTCCCTGTGTCTCTATTTGTGCTTTTCAAATGAGTCATTTATACAAATGGGCAAGTCTCAACTTTCTATGTGTCAATTACTTTATCTGGAAAATGTTTCCAGTCAGAACTCTCTTCTCCAGCGTCCAGATGGTGCCTCTTAATTCCCTCGAGAAGCGTGCAAACTTACACGCACAGCACAGGTGCTCTTAGCTTAGTGTCTGTCCTCCAGCCCCCACCAGTGAATTGTGTAACACTACTCATGTGACGCATTATAATTATATCTAAGGGTTATGTAAATTAATGAATAGGAATGTTAAAAGAGAACGCTTCTATGAAAATGAATTTCAATGGTTTGTGAATGATTCAATAAAAGCATGTTGCTAAAAATAATTGTTTTCACTTTATGTGGGCGAAATAACAGAAAATGGGAGAAGTAGTAAACATGTAGAAAGATTCAGCACTTTTATCCTTGCCTACTATTTTAGTTCATTCTCCACATTAAAGAAACCAAAACTGGGAATCAGAATTGATGAAGTATTCATTGTGGTTTTAGAAACATTTTAGAAGGCAGTACATGAAGCAGCATTTTCATCATACAATTTCTGTTTAAATTCTGACAATTTTGAAATTTTATTCGAGTTGCAAATGTTTGAGACAGTTGTATTACTGCTAAAAAGTAAACAAAGGTAAGGATTCTTTGGGAAAAAATGCCAGTCATGATGAATTTAAAAAACCAACTAACTATAATACTCCCAATGAAAAGAAACAAGGTTATGCAGTTTAGGTTTGGTTTATACAAGAAAACCACTGGTACTCTACAGTGCACTCCTACTCAAGGAAAAGGCCGCCCTCCATAAAAAGTGAATGGGTAAGTATTTTATATTTTACGTTAAAGTGTCTGAAGCCTGTTTGTATATTTTTTGGCGATGCCATCCTGTGTGGTATAATCTAAATAGAACATTAGTTTTGGGTATACAACATACTGATTTGATGATTGTATATCCTGAAGAATCAAATGAATCTAGTTAACACCCATCACTGTACATAGTCACAAAGTTTTTTCATGTGAGGACTTTAAAGATCCACTCTCAACAACTTTGAAATACGTAATACAATGCTACAAACTCTGCATGTACATATTGCACACACACGTGTATATATGGACAATATATGGCCAGAACTTCTTGTGTAGCTGGAAATTTGTACTTTGTGAGCCGCTTTACCCTTTTTCTCTACCCTGTGCCTCTGGCAATCATGAATCTGTCCTCTCTATCTTTGAGCTTATTTCTATTTTATTTTTAGATTCCATATATATGAGATCATGTGGTTTTCTTTCCTTGTCTGACTGACTTCACTGAGCATAATGCCCTCAAGGTCCATCTATTTGTAGATGTGACAATATTTTCTTCTTTTAAAGTAGCTAAATAATACTCTATAGTGTGTGTAGACCACATCTCCTTTATTCATCCCTCAGTGGACACTTACATTGTTTCATAATTTAGCTATTATAAATAATGTGGTAGTGAATATGTGGCTACATATAACTTTTTAAGTTAATATTTTCATTTTTGGGGGGATAAATATCAAGAAGTGGAACTACTGGATCATGAGGTAGTTAAATTTTTAATTTTTTTGAGGAATCTCCAGGTTGCTTCCCACAGTGGCAAGAGATGATATTTTCAATATCTTCCTCAAGACAGTTGGTGCTAGGAGCCATTTTTTAATGAAGAAAATTATGTTTGGATACAAGGCCCATCTGACTGCTCACAGATATAATAGAAGGCATTTTATTTTTTAAAAAATTTATTTATTTATGCATACAAGAACTGGGGTACAGGTCAGAGTCATGGGAGGTGAGAGGATTCACCAGAGACAGAGTGGGGAGCAGAATAGTCAGACTGAAACACAGTGCTGAGGGGAGCAGCAGGTGAGGCCGGAGAGGTCTGCTACACTATGTGGGTCTCCCTCCCTGGCTGGAGGCAGGGATCAAACTCATGCTGCAGTGGCTGTGGTTTGCTTCATAGTGCGTTGCTTAACCCACTGCGCCATCAGGGAGGCCCTGGAAGGCCTTTTAAACAGGAGTGATTTTTAAACTTATAACTATTCTATCCATTTGTTGAAGTCAGTGTCATCATCATAAGCAGTATTCATATAAAAAAAGGTTGCAGTTAGTCTTTCCTACTATATTTCTGTATGGATTTCTCCATCTCCTTTTTCAGGTCTTGGCTCAAAGATCATCTCGGTAAAGATCTTCCCTGACCTTTTTATTTAAAACACTGCATTCAGATTATTCTAGCACTTTTTTTTTAAAGATTTATTTATTTATGCATACAAGCACTGGGGCACAGGCCAGAGGTGTGGGGGGTGAGAGGATTCACCAGAGACAGAGTGGGGAGCAGAACAGGCAGATCGATGGAAACACACTGCTGAGGGGAGCAGTGGGCGAGGCAGGAGAGGTCTGCTGCGCCATGTGGGTCCCCTCCCTGGCCGGCAGCAGGGATCGAACTCATGCTGCAGTGGCTACAGTTTGCTTCATAGTGCATTGCTTAACCCACTGCACCACCAGGAGGCACTCTAGCACTTTTTTTTTAAGATTTTATTTATGCATATGAGAGCTGGGGTATAGGCCAGAGGCATGGGACAAGAGAATTCACCAGAGACAGTATGGGGAGCAGAAAAGGCAGATTGACTGAAACACTCTGCTGAGAGGATCAGTCGGCGAGGCAGGAGAGGTCTGCTGCGCCATGTGAGTCCCCTCCCTGGCTGGGGATTGAACTCGTACTGCAGTGACTGGAAGCTCCACAGGGCAGCTCTCAACCCCTTGCACCACCAGGGAGGCCCCATTCTAGAACCTAATCACTTTTCTTGCTTGACTTGTCTCTAGAATACCTTCTAATGTACCATAACTTTCAACATATTTTGATGTACCGTGTAATGTTCCTATTAATTTACTTGTCTCTTCCCAGTAGAATATATGAAGACAGGGATTTGGAAATATTTTATCATGAATGTATCTATTTTTTTAAGATTTATTTATTTATGCATATAAGAGCTGGGATACAGGTCATAGTCTCAGAAGGTGAAAGGATTCACCAGAGAGCAGGGAGTAGAACAGGCAGATTGACTGAAACACATTGCTGAGGGGAGCAGCGGGCGAGGCAGGAGAGGTCTGCTGTGCCACATGGGTCACCTCCCTGGCCGGGGATTGAACTCATGCTGCTGTGCCACAGACGCTTCACAGTGTGGCACTCAACCTGCTGCGCCACCAGGGAGGCCCCATGAATGAATCTTTAGCAGATACATTGTTCTCAACGCCTGGTGTATGACTGAGACTTACAAGTATTTGTTGAATGAATGAATGAGTGGTAAAAGTGTCAAGAGCTATTCCAAAAAAAGCAATATGGAAGATTCAGGAAAGCATTCATTGCATTTGGCAAAATGGAGCTTATTAATGACCCATACTAAGTGGTTTCGTTCACGTGGCAGAGAGATTAGGGAGTGAGTGGCAGTAGGAGTAAGGGCAGCAGTGTAGTCAGCAGGTATGCTTTTTCTAACAGCCTGGTTCTGAAGGAAGGAGATATAGGTCTGCAGCTACAGGAAATGTGGGTAGGGCTGAAGGGGACCATTATTTTTAGATGAGAGAAACTTGGGTTTATTTGAAGGCTGAAGAAGTAGCTTAAGTGAGCCACTGAACTGATGAATGGCATCTGAGACATGGGTTTCCTGGGGCCACTCAGCTGGATCTCTCTGTACTATGCACCTTAGAAGAGCCTAGAAAAGGAGGTGAGTGGCAAGAACAGTTCTCTGGGGCTCAGCCTCTGTTGAACGATACAGCATCTTCCCCACCTTAGGAAAGAGGAGGAAACCAGAGCGCAGCAGTGTGTGTGAGAAGAGGGCGCCAGTCACAGCTGGGACTCAACCTGAAGTTGCAGGGGCTTACTAGCAGCTTGTGAGTGTCCAGCAGTTTTTTACTGCTTTCCCCACCCAAGGAAATAAAAGAAATGATCTTCTTACTCTTTCTCTAAGTTTCTGATGAACCCTTTCCCTGCTTTGGCAAACCTGACTTCCTTACTGATGGGGAACAGAAAGAAGGAACTTGTTTCATTTGGGGAGCTGTTTTAAAAAGCAAGGGCAATTTCTCCTGTGCTTATTGGGTAGATCAGGGTCAGTGCCCATCCCTAAACCCCCCAATGCCAAGGGGGAAAAAGACAGCCCTGGTTGGCAGAAAGCTCCTAAAAGAAAACAAAGGTGGGGATTCCTGCTGCCGGCCGGGGAGGGGACCCACATGGCGCGGCAGACCTCTCCTGCTGTGCCCGCTGCTCCCCTCAGCAGTGTACTTCCATTCATCTGCCTGTTCTGCTCCTCGCTCTCTGTGGTGAATCCTCTCACCCCCCCACACCTCTGGCCTGTGTGCATAAATAAATAAATCTTTAAAAAAAAAAAGAAAACAAAGGTGGAAATCTGCTTGACATTAATCTTAGCAATGACTTTTTTGTAACTGACTCCAAAGCAAAGGGAACAAAAGCAAAAATAAACAAGTGAGATGACATCAAATTACAATCTTCTGCACAGTAAAGCAAACCATTAAAAGACAACCTATTGAGGGCCTCCCTGGTGGTGCAAGGGGCTGAGCACCACACTGTGGAGCTTCTGCAGCCACTGCAGTGCAGATTTAATTCCCGGCCAGGGAGGGGACCCACATGGTGCAGCCTCGCCCACTGCTCCCCTCAGCAGTGTGTTTCCATCGATCTGCCTGTATTGCTCCCCAATGTTTCTGGTGAATCCTCTCACCCCCACATCTCTGACCTGTACCCCAGCTCTTATGTGCATAAATCAATCTTTTTAAAAAAAGGAGTTGGGTTTCCCTGGTAGCGCAGTGGGTTAAGCAACGCACTATGAAGCAAACCACAGCCACTGCAGCATGAGTTCGATCCCTGCTGCCGACCAGGGAAGGGACCCACATGGTGCAGCAGACCTCTCCTGCCTCTCCCACTGCTCCCCTTGGCGGTGTGTTTTCATCAGTCTGCCTGTTCTGCTCCCCACTCTGGTGAATCCTCTCACCTCCTGCTCCCCACTCTGGTGAATCCTCTCACCCCCCACACCTCTGGCCTGTGCCCCAGTGCTTGTATGCATAAATAAATAAATCTTTAAAAAAAAAGGGAGTTAATATCCAAAAAATATAAAGAATACACATATGTCAATAACAAAACAACAATTTGATTAAAAATGGGCAGAGGATCTGAATAGACATATTTTTTTTCCAAACAAGATATGAATCCTCTTACCTCCTGCACCGCTGGCCTGTACCCCAGCTCTTGTATGCATAAATAAATCTTTTAAAAAAAAAGATAAATGGATGAAGAAGGTATCACACACACACACACAAAATGAAATATTGTTCAGGTATAAAAAGGGGAACCTTGCTATTTGTGACAAAATGGATGGACCATATTGGAATTATGCTAAGTGATACAAGTCAGACAGAGAAAGACAAATATGGTATGATTTCACTCGTATGTGGTATCCAAAATAATAAACACAATTCAAAGACACAGAGAACAGAATCGAAGTTTCCAGAAGACAGGTGGTGAGGGATGAATAAAGTAGGTGAAGGAGGTCAAGAGGTACAAACTTTCAGTTGTAAAATAAATAAGTCATGGGTATATAATATACGTCATGGTTATTATAGTTAATAGTGCAAAAGTTCCCAAGTGAGTAAATCCTAAAATTTAACTTTTGTGGTGACAGATGGTAACTAGACTTATTGTGACCCTGGTTGAGTTAGTCTACTCAGGATTTACCCTAGTTGTACGGGTGTGAATCAGACATTGGGACAAACTCTGCACCTTTGGGAAAATGGAGAGATGACTTTTACGTAGGATACAAACAGTAAGGGCAATGATTTAGAGAGGCAATTCAAGGTAGAAATGGGCTACATGAGGGAAATGCATGCCCTCAGAAAGATGCAGCTTTTCTTATTCTGTGTCTTGCTATCTGCTGCCCTCTGGTGCAGGAATATTTCTTTCTATCATGACCAGTTTAAGTTTTGGGGGCACTGGTAAAGAACTTGGCGGTCAAGATTTCAAAACTATTTGAAACTTGCCATCTGCACACCTCCTCCCTGAAATTCCCTCTTTGTTGTATTTTTTTTGCTTTTGGTTCCTCTGCCTGCCCCCTGCCCCGCACTCTCCTCAATCTACTGCTCGGAGTGTGCTGCCCCCTAGTGGTGCAGACTGGCTCAGTCGACTCTGGGGAATGTAGCGCTTTTCTCGGAACCGCCTGTCCACTGAACAGGAGCAGGAAGAGAGGGAGGGACAGTGAGCGACACTGAGAATGGGTAGTCTGCCCGGGCCAGTGGTTGCGCGTGAAGGCACAGACCTCATGAAAGCACAGCAGGGATTATTACATTCTCATATCCTAGGCTCTCCTGCCTCAAGCCTTACACGACACAAAACCAAAGTAACGGAAAAGTTATTTTTTCTCCCTTTTACATAGCAATAAGCTTTAAAAATAGGAGCGAAAGTGAGCAGGTGGACCCGGACAGATCTCTGACGTATCTTTTAGCTCCCTGGTTCCCCATATTCTGCTCATCATCTTTCCCAACATGTGGGTCTTCCTTCAGTCAAGCCCGTCCCTCCGGCCCCCCCAACTTCCCTTTCCTCTATTTTATTCTCTCTGCCGAGTCCTCTGTAGCTTCTACTCTGCTGAGATTTTGCCACATCCTCAGTTTTATACCACAGCTGAGTTTGGCGCCCCCCCGTGGTTTGAGTACTGCTGTTTCCATTCCAGGAGCAAAGCCAACAAACTCAGGAGCGCTGAGGGGGTTAACAGCTGGCAGAAAGTGCTAGCGAAATTCACTAGAGGGCTTATTACAACTTTAAAACTGAAAAACAGCTGGCAGAAAGTGCTAGCGAAATTGACTAGAGGGCTTATTTCAACTTTAAACCTGAAAAACACTCCCTACCATCTGCTGGTAGGTAAGGAAAAAACATGGAGACTACTGCTGTCCCCTGAAGAGAAAAAAGCCGGTAGGAAATATGGGAATGCCAAATTACAACTAATCTCTGTTCATGGAAGGCTGCTGCAGTCCCTGGAGTTAAGAAAGAACAAGAAGGCCTGTGTGAGACCCCTTAGCTCCTAGGCTGCGGGATCAAGAGTGCGGGCGAGCTGCCCCAGCCCGCCCCTCACCCTGATGAGGGCCTGGTGCTTTCCATGCTATCCCTTGGCTTCTGCGTGCCACTCTGTCAGTAACACCGTTTTCACTGCGCTTTCAAGGTGTAAAACGCACAGTCACATCACGTTATCGCATGTCTTGACAATCTTACCCCTCGGCTTAACCATGAAAAGTTTTGTAGAGAAAGAAACAGCAGCTTTCGAACAGAGTAGGGCCCAGAGCAGTTCACCTGGCACTCCAAGCCTGCAGAAGGACCACGAGCGGCATCCTCGGCCGCACACCTGCAAAGATGACTGGAAGGAGGTGCTGGGCAAAGAAGTTCGCCTCCTCCCCCATTCTTTGACAAAGACAGACAGACAGGCAGACACCCTAGAGAGTCGTCCATCATCCGGGTAAGCGAGGGCCTTCCCTGGATTACCTGGACCCCAGAGGAGCCGCTGGACCGCCCCAGTCTCCTAGACTCCTCCCCGGAAGATCCGGGCCTCCAGCCCGCCCCCGGCCTCCAGCCCGCCCCCGGCCTCCAGCCCGCCCCCGGCCTCCAGCCCGCCCCCGGCCTCCAGCCCGCCCCCGGCTCCCAGCGTTTTCCCAGCCTCCAGCCGTATAACTCTCCCACCCCCCCCTCGGCTCCGCCCCCCGGGCGCGCGGCCAGCCCCACAGCCCTGGAGCTCCTCGCTGGGACCCCCCCACTTTCGTACTGCGTCGCGGAGCACGTCCATGTTTCTCCGAGCCGGCTTGGCTGAGTTCTCTCGGCTTCTCCCGGCTTTTCGGCCTGTTTCTGTCGCCGCCATGAGCACTGGCACCTTCGTCGTGTCGCAGCCGCTCAATTACCGCGGCGGGATCCGCGTGAACCCGGCGGACACCTCCGGCTCTGAGAAGGTGTTCGAGCCGGCCACCGGTAACGGGCCAGCCCGGGCGGCGGGAGGGGACTGGGCGGCGGCCCCGGGCGGCGGATGACTCGGCGGGGCTGGGGGGCCCGGCAGGGGCGGGGCAGCGGGTCGTGCGGGCGGAAACCGTGTAGCGGGGGCTCTGGGGGGTGCGGGGCCGCTGCCCAATAATCCCATGTTCCACTGCCTGGCACTTTCGTTTAGAACGTTCGGCAGAGGTGTATTGACACAGGTGAGCGGTGAGGTCTAGTGTGAAGTCTCCTGTGCAGCTGCCCAGGGTTCGTGCAACACGAACGGGGGTGGACGGGACGGAAGGGAGGCGCGAAAACTGGGGAAGCCGGCCAGGTGCTTGGGGGGTAGATTCGCAACCACCGGAGCAGAGTCCACGGCTCTGGTGCTTTAGGTCCGGCCGCTGCTAATTATATTGAGAGCCAGGACTGCTGTACTGTATCCTACGTGTGCACAGGTTATATTTAATGAGCGCGAATGAGGACTTTGTTGCTATCCTGTAGTGTTAAAATATTTCTGTACAGAACCAAAATTGGCAAAAAGAGAAGTCCTCTATCTGCTTAATGTGTGGGCGCACTGTGCTGGGTCCTGGCTTTGCTCCCGGAACTCTGAAGATCCCAAAGCTAATCAAGAAGAGGGTTTTGGTTTTTGTTTTACGTTATGTTTGCTTTGCTAGGTTTTATGAAATAGCTGTGGGGAGAAAAATGTAAATATTCTGTGTAAACCAGAACAGTTTGTAGCCAAAAAGATAAACTGGATTGCAAAGGACTGCAGGATCCAGGATGGACCCATCACGATAAACGCAGCAGGAAGGAGCCGCAGAGATTATGGAGCCTCCTATATGCACAAGGAAATAGCCTCTTAGCCGCCACTCCTAAATTGATACCAAAAAGAAAAATTACTTTTCATAACCTACATTGTGTGTGATTCTAATTCACTGCATTTACTTCCTGGCTATTCAAGTCCGTAAAGAAAAGAGCAGGTTTTTGAACTCTGGAAAACGCTAAGTTGCAGTTCTTGTAGAAGGGGAAGTTAACTGCTTACTTACATGAAGAATTCATGTAGATTCCCCGGGGTCAGAGGAGGGTTAGAAAAATGGATTAGTTCCAAAAATTTTGTGTGTGTGGAGGTGGAGGGAATGGGATGAAGGCAGAAAGAACACAAGGGACTGAAGTAATGGTGCACTGGTGAAATAGTGGTGGGAAGTCCATGGGGACCACAATTGATGTCAAATATATATAAAGAAAGAAAAAAATATATATAAATAAACTCTTTAAGAAACAAACAAAAAGAAAAATGGATTATTTCATATTTGACCCCAGAATAGGATAGGGAATAATATTGGAGTAAGAAAAGGAGAGACTGGATCTTTGTACATTTGAGGAAGCAATTGTCCTGTTTTTAGGGATAGCCTTTCCTTATATTGCTTTTTATTAGCCATATTCATCAAGTGTCAGTACTGTGATAAAATTTTTTTAAAGATTTATTTATTTATGCATACAAGCACTGGGGTATAGGCCAGAGGTGTGGGGCGGGGGGTGAGAGAATTCACCACAGAGAGCGGGGAGCAGAACAGGCAGAGCAACAGAGGTACACTGCTGAGGGAAGCAGTGGGCACAGCAGGAGAGGTCTGCCATGCCATGTGGGTCCCCTCCCTGGCCGGCAGCAGGGATCGAACACATGCTGCAGTGGCTGCGGTTTTGCTTCATAGTGCGTTGTTTAACCTACTGCGCCACCAGGGAGGCCCCATGTGATAAAATTTATGTAGAACACATAGGGATTTAAAATCAGAGTTTATAGTTCAGGAGAAAGAGTACTTTCAATTATTTTTTTAAGATTTATTTATGCATACAAGAGCTGGGGTACAGGCCAGAATCTGGGAGGTGAGAGGAGTCACCAGAGACAAAGTGGGGAGCAGAACAGGCAGATTGACTGAAATAGACTGCTGAGAAGAGCAGCAGGTGAGGTAGGAGAGGTCTGCTGCACCATGTAGGTGCATCCCCTCCCTGGCTGGGGATCAAACTCCCGTTATAGGGGATGCTTCACAGTGCGGTGCTCAACCTGCTATGCCACCAGGGAGGCCCTACTTATAATTTTGACTTTGCAAGTTTCTTGAAATTCTCAAACTTTGTTAAGGACCTTCACAAAGTCATTAACAGGAAATTCATATTAGTAAACCCAGCTGTAGAATAGAGGAGGGCAGGGTTTCTTAATCTGACTTCATGGTTTGGCTGTACTTCTGTGATGTGGTTCAGCACATTTTCCTGGGAAAGTCTGCAAATTGTATTAGATTCCTAAAGGGTTTGGTTACCTTAACGTGAGTTAAGAACTACAGGAATGGGGTGGTCGTTGAGTCAAATCATATTGAAATACAAAGAGAGCTGTCATAGGATATTTGGATAGTTCATACATTATTTAAGCAAGTGCCAGCAGTTTGAAGTAACCTTGACTCTTCTGGTTTTTATAGGGCGAGTGATAGCTACTCTCTCATGTTCTGGAGAAAAGGAAGTAAATTTGGCTGTTCAAGATGCAAAGGATGCCTTTAAAATATGGAGTAAAAAATCTGGCATGGAACGCTGTCGAATTCTTTTGGAAGCTGCCAGGCTCATAAGGGTATGTTTTAATTTATTCTCTTCCAGAAAAGTTCTTTTGCAGTGCTGGCGAGTTCTTTGTGATGATTTGTAGGTAGACTTTGATGCTCTATTAAGTTTCACCTTTTGTATGAATCGAAACATTTCCATATGTCCACCTTGGTATGTGAAATAAACTTTCAGTAATTCCCAGCTGGATCTTGGCTCTGGGTGAAGGGTTCTTGGCAAAGCTTGCTTTTCAGTCTTTTCGAGTCGGAATGTAGTCTTTGTAGCTTGTCTTCTTTTTTTATTACATGTCCTGGTTTCCTCTTTAGTCTTTCCTCTGATGACCAGAGTGTCCCGGGTGTGAAGCTCTTAAAGATGAAGCAAGAGTTGGTTGTTACTTCTGTTGTTTTCCCCTTCTCTCCTGCCCTTTTTATTCCAGGAAGGTAGAGTGGTCTTATTTTCCCTCCTCCATGTGGAGTTTTCATCAGGAACATTTTTTTTCTTTCTTTTTATATAAATTTTTAAAAATTTACATATATTTGACATCAATTGTAATCCCCAGGTATTCCCCATCACCATATCACCAGTGCACCATCACCTCAGTCCCCCGTGCTCCCGTCTGCCCTCAACCC